>JBAMJV010000036.1:0-97339 GCA_037951105.1 Echinarachnius parma
CATTCTGACATCAATTTCACCATTTTTTAAAAACTTTTACAGCTTCAAGATATGCAGCCCTACTAATCCCTGACAGTACTGGGGCACTCTATGACATGATCAACAATAAGGTTCTTGGTGATATCATCAAGAAGTTCCTAACTCAAAAAAGTAAGTACAGCCAAACCTGTCAATTTAAGACCACACAAAGGATATAGAAAAGGTGGCCTACTGGGGCACTCACAATAAGGTTCTTGGTAATATCGTCAAGAAGTTCCTAACTCAAAAAAGTAAGTACAGCCAAACCTGTCAATTTAAGACCACACAAAGGATATCGAAAAGGTGGCCTTTATAGACAGGTTAATTTGGAAACTACCACCCAGCATGGAGCCAAGTTTAAGGGATAGTTCTAAACTCAAGACATTTCTTTTTAATTCATCATACCAATAACTTCTGCACCAGCACCCCCTTATTGTTTGTCCTTGAGAGAATTAATTATGCGCCTCGGAATAGTTTGACTAGATAGAGGCGGCTATACAAATTCTGGACAAGTAAGATAGTACAGTTATGGTCAAACAGAATTTTAGTAACAAACTGGTCAATTATAATTGAAAACTAACAGTTATAATTCAGTGATGCTTGAATAGTAGGAAAACATAATATGAAACATACGCCCTCTAAACCAAAACTGACCTATCCCTTTAAGGCCTACATGGTTCTTTTGGACAAGTATCGCTAATAAAGTTTGTTCAAATGTTAAATGGGTAGCTTTTTATCCAGGGGGCTGAGGAACTTGCATTCCTCCTGTCTTCAATAAAAAACAAAATTAACTGATTTTGTCCCAATATGAGGTGCTCGTTGCACAATTAATTTTGTCAAAACTCACGAGGGGCATTCCTTAACAACTGAGAATTACTCAATATGTAGGTATAGATGATCAGAATATAAATGGTATTTGTGTAATCGTAAACATGTTGTAAAATGTCTACATTCGAATGTCACTTTTCTACCCAAACCAGTGCCAAAACTTAGTGCCTGTTTTATTGAGATCATTAAAAAAAAAACATCTATATATATATTTTTTTCCTTTTACCACTCTGATATAGAGTTAATCTGTGCCATTGGATCTGGAGTTGCAGCCTTATGCTCAACAAAGTCTATAGAAGGAAACCAGGCAAAATGGTTGTTTGCATCATACTGCCTTACTGCGGTGAGTGCATGCACTAGTTGTTGATAGCATATGGATGATAATTAATACTTGTTCTTTTGTCTTCAAACATTTCCATTTGAACTAGGCAGTTTTCATATCATTTACATTAATTCCCACCAATATCGTCCTTGAAATATATCATTAGTTAAAGAACTGAATCAAGTTTCAAATGTTATTTTAAAAGAGAATGAAATCAGGCACAGCTCAGCACTTTCTAAATTTTAGGAAAGTAATTTGGGGCCTGTGAATTGTTCTTTAGAGCCCCTAAATGTAAGAAATAAGAAATTATTTCTGCGGCCGGTATGATTTAAATGGGGTTCCATAGAAATATGTGGTAACCTTCTAATTTATGTGCTAGGCTACGTCATACAAATAACCCTCATTTGTAGTTTTCTCTGCTTGTTCATGCAGATGCCAGCTTATAATAATAGTGGATACTTATATATATAGCGCACGGTCCGTGTTTCGATGCTCTCAGAACTGTTACAAAAATGAAGTAACACTTATTGTTCAAATAAGTTTTTAATAAAGTTTTAAAGGTATTGAAGGAAGGTGATTGATACATTTCAAAGCTTACTGTAAAGAGATCCATTAACTTTGTCAAATGCATCCAAAATCACTTGGAGCTTTTCACACTTCTCTTGTACCATGTTGTTTGACTAACATCACGGGCGTAGCGACTTGCGTAATACCTATTCATCAGGGGGGATGAATGAATAGATCATCTCTCTCAGTTGAATGGGTATCAATGACATGTCTACGCCCGTGACTAACATCACAAACAAATTACAGTTTTGATTTGTCAAATGTTTCCCTTTTTTCACTAGGTAATTTCGTTCTTCTCTATGACACTTTTACACATTATTGAGAAGAATAATTTATTTTAATACAGACCCATAGCCAAGGGGATGTGAATGCCCCCCATCCCCCCCCCCCCCCCACCCACAAAAAAAAGAATCAGAAAGGTAAATTTTTCATCGTTTTTGGCCATCGCTTATATCGGTCTTGACCATGAAAGGTCTTGCCCACCCCTCCCACCAGTCTCTGCCTCGGCCATGATAGGTACCCCCCTCCCCCAAGCTTACCCAACACCAGTGGTCGTGGTCTCGGTTTGATTGGTCATGGCCATGATCCGCCCGATTCCCCCCCCCCCCCCCCCCCCCCCGTCTTACACAACTTGGTCTCAGCCCACGTTTGCAAATTAGGCACCACCCCCTTGAAAAATCTTAGCTACAGACATTTGATTGAAGTTTCTTATCTTATGAAGTCAATGGATCTCTTGCACATTTTGCAACTTGATAAACTGTTGTCCGTCTCACCCTTCTAGCCCTCGGTACAGGAGCTGTCGAGGACATCATCATTTACTAGTCTTCCTCTCATCCTGGAAGATTTTATCAAGGACAATGCTGGAAAATACTCAGGTCAGAAATGGTCTTCATAAACGGTCGTCGGGATTCATACTTAATTATTTCACACTATATATCAAACCTGTTAATTTTTTTGGTTTTTTTTTCACAAACTGGGTTGTATTTTTAGTTAACAAGAGGTTTATAACTTAGTTGGTTTTTATAAAGTGCTCACTTAAATGGCAAGTATATTGGGTTTCTAAATTGCAGTATTTGTAGATTACAGAAATTGTGTGTTTGTGAATGGGAAAAAGTCTTGAATAAGACTGTCGAAGGACATCTGGTAAGACGGCTGGTAAGACGGCATCATGTGACAGGGGAGGGATCAGTGTTGCTAATTACATTTGGACAGTGGTGCGATCGCCCAATTGTATGTATTCTCAAGCCATGGAGATATATTTAGGATATCTAGATGCAGCTCCTGGCCATGCCTCGATAATTTTTTTTATGCCTTGAAGATTTGTCAAAAAAAAAACAAAAAAAAAAAACCTATTATTTATATTATGTGTGGAAAAAAAGAGAAAATAGACAAAATAAATGCATACTTGTATATATAAATATTGATGATATAAATACATAGAAATTTAATTTTAAATTTTAAAAAAATGTATGGTAGTTGGCGACAATAGTCATTTTATCAAGGACAATGTGGGAAAATACTCAGGTCAGAAATGGTCTTCAGAATTCAAACTTAATTATTGCGTCTATGGAAAATATGATGTTGTAAAAGAATCAGTCCGTCCTTAACAGGGTTAAAATATAATTATTATTATTAATTTCTGTGTTTTTCCAACAGGCAGTGAGCCAGGGGCAGTGCATTGGCTAACATGGGTAAACAAAACTTATCATTAAAATATAATTATTATTATTAATTTTTGTGTTTTTCCAACAGGCAGTGAGCCAGGGGCAGTGCATGTAGTAGTAGACAGGTGTTTGATCACTGGCCAGAACGAAGCTTCCACCATTACAGCCATTCAGAACCTCATTTTAGCTACAAATGCAAGGTATACATATATGTTTGCTATTCTTAAGCTGCTTTTCCATTAGAGCGAATTTCCGCGGCGAATTTCCGCCGCGAACATTCGCACAGACCAAATCGGTGTTATTCATATATGATGACACACGCAGTATCCCGGGGTACCGTTGTACCCCGGTATCCCGCGTTGTGTAGCACCATCTTGTGTCCACTCGAAGTACAACTGTATTGCGTTGTGCATCGCGCGATTGTATGCACGCTATACCCACAGTACAGCCCTAAAAATTAAATAAATAATTAAACAAAATGGCGGATTTTCGTCTGGTACCCCAGGGTACCGTTTATGTCATCATATTATTCATAAATATTATTTATATTACATGGCAAATATTCACAAGCGAATTTTATAAATCGCTCCTCAGAGCAATTTTTAAAATAATTTGCTGTGAAAAAAAAAATTTGCCGCGGAAATTAGCTCTAATGGAAACGCAGCTTTAAAGGGATCTGGTAATTTTGTTGACATGTGCAAAAAGTGATGAATGATTGATAAACTGTGTATATGCTTGTGATCTGATATGTCCACTGGGTAATGAGTGAAAATTAAACGATAAATGGATGTTATATGGCTGAATAATGAGCAAAGTAATATTCGCGAACTCATTGCACTGACTTATTTGTACATGGTTATAACTTTTCCAGTGGATAGTTAAAAGTCTGAACACAATATCTTTTTAACGAAAGGGAAATGTGATAATCCGAAACCTGTTCTATGCTTCTTTTGGTAATACCAATACAACAAGGTATGAGAGAACTACTATATGTAAGAAGTAAGTTTTTCGTGAATTTTGACAATGTTACAAGATCCTTTTAAAAGTTTGTGTTAGTCTATAATTAATATAGTCATCTCTACTACCCTGCTTCCTGCTCATTCTCTTCCCTCTCTTATCCCTTTCCCTTCCTTTGTCTTCCCCTATAATATTCTCTTCAATTTTTCGTTCCCCTTTTATTCTTTTCTCATCCATCTTTACCATCTACCCTTTTTTTTTTAAATTCCTTTCTCCTTCCCTCTCCTTCTCGTTCCCCTCCTTTTTCCTTCTCTTTGTCTTCCACATCCTTCTACTCTCCTTCTCACTTTCCTCCATTCCGTATTTTGTTGTTCCCCTTACTTTGTCTCCCTTCCCTCCCCCTCTCCCCTCACCCCCCCCCCCTTTCCCCTCACCCCCCTTTCTTCTCACCCCCCCTTTCCCCTCACCCCCCTTTCCCCTCAACCCCCCCCTTCCCCTCACCCCCTTTCCCCTCAACCCCCCCCTTTCCCCTCACCCCCCTTTCCCCTCAACCCCCCCCTTTCCCCTCAACCCCCCTTTCTCCTCACCCCCCTTTCTTCTCACCCCCTTTCCCCTCACCCCCCTTCCCCTCACCCCCCCTTTCCCCTCAACCCCCCTTTCCCTTATGTCTTATGTCCTCTTTTCCCTTTTCCCTTTTCCATTCAACACCTTTCTCTGAAATATTCATGATTTATATTTTCATTGTACCGTAACATATATATTTTCATACCTAAACACAAATTCAGTACCATTGAGATTTTATAAACAGATTGTCATCATGCATTTTGGAACCGTATTTAATTGTAAAATATGTATCCCCCCCTTCCCCCTCCCTCCCCCCATTTTGTATGGCAGACATGGGTCCATCCATGTTTGTTCCCACCAACTATGTGCAATATGTATGATATTCAATTATATTTATGTGAAAATATGATGTAATCTATAAACTTTTGTTCTTTTACCAATTGTTTGTTTTTAGTCATGGGTTGTTATTGAGTAATAATTAAAACAAATATGGTACATAAGCTTATTAGACTATCCTCGTGTATCGTCAAAAGAGTTACATTTGTTGCTGGTTTTGAGAATATATTATACTCAATATTAAACCTTACAATGCAGCGAAAAAATTAATATTTTTATTTTGGGGGCTACTTTTCCAACTTTCTGGGGCTACTTTTATCATCTCGGGGGCTACTAATTTCAGGGCTCTTTTTCGAAATTCAGGGGCTACTATTAAGCTCTAATGCTGTAAGTGATCATCTTATCAGCATTTGATCACGATCCAAACAGAAAATCCAAACAAAAAATCCCCAAAACCAAAAAAAAGAAAAAAAGGTTAGAGTTAATAGGGTTAGGTTGTTTTTTTTGGGGGGGGGGGCTCTTTTGGGCATTTCGGGGGCAAATTCGCCCGCCGCCCCCGTGTATTTTTTTTTTGCTGTTACAATGTGAATTAGACAATTCTCTCATGTCCTATTCATTTTTTAACTTTTCCCCCGATGCAATCTAGGCAAGGAAAACCACTAGGGAGGTGAAGGCTCCACCCTACCGCTGATCCTGCGTATGTGGACCAGGACCAATGAACTGCTGGTCCTGCGTATGTGGACCAATGAACTGCTGGTCCTGCGTATGTGGACCAATGAACTGCTGGTCCTGCGTATGTGGACCAATGAACTGCTGTTCCTGCGTATGTGGACCAATGAACTGCTGTTCCTGCGTATGTGGACCAATGAACTGCTGTTCCTGCGTATGTGGACCAATGAACTGCTGGTCCTGCGTATGTGGACCAATGAACTGCTGTTCCTGCGTATGTGGACCAATGAACTGCTGTTCCTGCGTATGTGGACCAATGAACTGCTGTTCCTGCGTATGTGGACCAGTGAACTGCTGCTTGGCTGGTTGTCAGCTAATGGACCAATTAACTGTGGTGTGTTGGATATCTCATCAACATAATCCAAGAATCGTTGAACAACTCTTTATTCGAAATGGAATACAATCATCTATTCAGTTCTAAACTGCTATAAATTTCCAAGCTGCTGCCATGGACTTTGTCCCATTGTACTTTGTGATTTGTGATTTATACAAATTGTCCTGCAACCATAAGGAGAATTGGTCGGAGGGCGACATTAGCATTTCCTGTCAGTCATGCCTGGAGAATTGGTCAGTACTTATGGCCTAAGATCAAATTGGCATGTTGTATCGAGCTGATTGAATTGAAAAAAAAAGAGAATATATAATCATTATTAGATCAATTGAGTTCAAGATAGTCTTCAAGACATCTATCAGACAAACCCACCAAAACTAATCTACTAGTACATTATTCTGACACTGTATCAACAGTTCTCCAATGAGAGTGATATTGCCATTAACAAAGTTGATTGTTGGCTAAATTGAGTTATATGCATGTTATCAACTTGTAGGTCAGAGCTTCATCTATATGAAATATGGCACATTTTCAGATGATTAATTCCACATTTGGGCAAATTGGTTACAAAAACAGAGCTCCCAAACTTTATATGATTATCTCAAAAGTACAATAAGTGACTTCTCTTTCTCAACTAACTAACTGAATGACCTGGGCCCTGTTTCATAGAACTTTTCCAATCGTTTGTTAATGTCCAATTATTGTAACTACCATAATGTCAACAGCCAATCAGCATGGAGCATTGCAGCTGTTGCCATGGTAGTTACAATAATTGGACACTTGCCACTATTGGACAAGTTTTATGAAACGGGGCCCTGCATTCCATGAGCCAGTATAGTGATTTGATTTTCCCAATTTAATATCCCATCTTTGGAAAAGGAAAAGTAAGAAGTATGTTAATTAAAGCTCCCACACTAAACTTATTTCTGATGACTACTTGCCAAAAGTATCATAGTTGATATCATATAGGTGACCTTACACCGCAAAACGACCGTTATGTTGCGGTGTTAGTTTCTCTGTTATTAGCTGAAATATTCAAATTTGGTTTAAAATATGAGATTCCGGATTTTTGTATTTCCTGAGTGACGGTATCTTATTCTACCTTCTGTGAAATTTTGATCGTCAGAAATCATGTTTAAATATGTTTTTTCATCGAATGAAAATTATCAGATTACAGCGATTGAATAGACGCCAATCTTTGAAGAGGCCCGTTTCTCCCTTGTTTTAAAACTGCTTCAGCCATTTTCCTAATCTTTGGCGCTTATTTTCAGAGGGTTTACCTTGTCTGAATATGATAAATTATATACCATTGTAAAGGTAATGAATTCTACTGTAATGTCATGTGAAAATCAGCATAATCATTTTCCCCGACTTATTGGTCGTTTTGTGGTGTAAGGTGATTAAGGTCACATACATAGGTGGTAGTATGAAAATAATACAGACCCGTATAAATCAATTAAGGTAGGGACAGAATGATTGGTTCCGCTGGATGGAGAAACTTTTACTGAGAAAATCATTTAGTACTGAGATCGTGTGACAGCTATTCATTAAATTAATTATTTTAGTGGTAGATTTTCACCACACATGGCACATGTACGCATTAATTTTACTAGAGAAAAAATTATCTGCTTGAATTGTTGTGTTGATTTCATGTTGAGTTCATATATCATTAGAGGCATTTGTTATGGTGCTCAATCAATTGCTCCAGATTTTATATATATATTATATTTTAAATTATTTTAGTTTAGTTTTTAATGAAACAAAATGAAGCCATGAAGGGGGAAAAAAATGTTGTTATGGATATTTGAATACATGTATATGCGTTATATTACCGTTATATAATTTCGTTATATTAATTTTGTTATATTACCTGAAATTATTTTATTTCCAGTAATTTTGTTGTATGAATGTTATGTCTTTTGCACAGAATATATGAACAAAAACATTTGTATGCCCATGAGTGTGCTTTTGTTTTGTTTTTTAAATCAAAGTGTACATTAAAGTAATCCATTAACTTTGTAAATTAAACCAAAATCCCTGAGTTTCCATTTTCTTGTTGTTTGGTAACAAAATAGAAGGAAGTGGGTTTCGATTTTTCAAATGTCTCCCTATAGAATCATGGAGTTAGTTATGATTGACTGAAAAAGCGTTCTGGAACACTTTCTGATTGTATTTCAATGTGGGAAGTATGTGGTAAAATCTGACATCAAGTTTCACTTTTTGTGAAACTTGGTAAAGGCCTGGGGGTGTATTCTGAAGTTAAAATTTATTTTATCTACGTCATATCTACGTCACTATAATATATTTTAGCAAATGTGTAATATCCAAGTGACGTAGATAAGACGTACATACAATAAATTTTAGCTTAAAATCGTTTTCAGAATACACCCCCAGGTCACATTCCACCGGATAGCGTAAAGGGATGCCTGACGGAGAGCAAACTTTTCAATTCGTTCGTCTCCGTCCGTTGATATGCGTTTATTTTTGTGCATGAAGCAATAGAGATGACTTTCACCACCCGATGATTTGATTTTGAAAATGTTCTATTCGTTCGGTTTTTTCGTTTACGCTATCCGTTGATATGTGAGTAGTGACTTGGCCTTAAAGGTACACTTGAGTATTGGTACTTCCCGAAATGCCCGGCTTGACACAAAATTGGTTGGTTTCAATTTCATTTGAAATTTCCTTGAATAAAACATGTAAAATGAGAATCATTCCCTTTCAAACGCTCTCATAGTCTTAACAATTTTGATTTCAACATATTTTATTGATAAGTCTTCCGGCCGTGGGGACATTTTTTACATTTTAGAAAAATACAAAAAAAAATGCTTATAGACTACTTTGAAAAAAAAATGTAAATAGGTTTTTGAAATAGTTGTTGATGATATCTCTATTGAATCATTATTTTAACAAAACATTAAATGCACAATTTTGTATGAAAATGGCTAAAACCAATTAGTTTATAGAGAGCGCCCTCTTTGAGTTGTAACGGCTGTTTTTTTTAAATGATAACAGGGTTTTTACTTAGTCGTTTGTAATTGTGTATACATTTCGAGCATGGTGGAGTTATGACTATTAGTTTATACCGCAATGACGCAGGTTTTGGTTACTAAAGTAAAGTTTGACCAATACTCGAATATCCCTTTAAAACAGTGTTCCTTTTCTATGAACCTATCACACATTCATAAGTATTTTACAATTGGTATAAATGTTTGAAGACTCAAATACCACTTTTGGAGAAAGAAAAAAAAAACTTCATGAAGTAAATGGATCACTTTGATTGCATTTTGACTGTGGCGTATGACAGTGTAAGTGTAATACGGAGCTCCCGCCTTTGTTCCCATTACTTATTGATCCATTAACTTAAAGGGGACCACCGGGCAAAGAACAAAACATAATTGTATGTTTTGGTACCCGTATTTTGTGATATCAAATAGATACTCAACATTTCGCAAATGGTTGTGTAATTCATAAACAAAGCAATTAATTACCACCACTTAAGGAACCATTATTATTTCCTGGTTCCGAACAGGCCAAACATTTGCGAGTGCGCCAATGCTATTCACGCGTACGTTTGGAGACAGTAGAATCCCAGACGATTCGTTCGCTCTGGACAAAGTAGTCTCGTACATGCAGACCCGTGAACGCGTGCTTTAGAATGATGCGTTTTCCAATTATATATTTTTTTCTTCCCGGAAACATATTTTTGTGAACTTGTTGATGGAATGGACTACTAAAGATGTTACCTTTCATTTATAAGAATATTACTTTTGGTTGATGGTACCCTTTAATACGATTTTTCCTAAACATACCTGAAACAATCATCGGAGAGATATCCTGAATGATGTGTGAATTTGTTTTTATATTTAAAAAAAAAAGGAAGGTGTTTACCTAGTGAAAAAAGGTAATACATTGACGTCAGATTTTCTCACCCTACTGTACATTGATATGACTACGGTCGAAATAAACGTTCCCCTAACTAACGCTTTTCATTCAATGATAAATATTTCCATAGTCAGGGAGACGTCGTCTGGACAAAAATAAAAACATATCATTCTTCTGTTAGCATAAGTCAACAAACATGGTACATGAGAAATGTGAAAGCTCCAAACGATTTGGGGAGGATTTGACAACGTTAATGGATCATTATAAAGTTTTTTCCATCGACTTACAAGTCGTTCAAAACATATATACATGTTTGTTGAGGGACCTAAAATGTCATAAGTTGAGGGACTTTTTTTTCTTCAAGGGAACCACTCATATGTTGAGGGACTTAAATTTGTTCGTAAGTTTAACAGAAAGGAAAAGAAATATTCCATTACATTACTTCACCCCTCACCCAGCAAAATACACACACACACAAACAAATCAATACAGATACACGAACCTTTAAAAATGACCAAGTAAAATGTCCTTGGTGAGACCGAGGCTAACTACGTGGACTATCCCATTAAATTTACAAACGGTTTTTTTAATGTAGTTTCATTAGGAACTGAACATTCCCATTTACAATGAAATACGTAGAATCATTAAAGATACACCAATATATAAACTGACAAGGCTTGGACGTTCCCTTTCAATTTCAAATAAGGGCCTATGTAGATTAATGAGGCAATTATGTAATAACTGCCTTTTTCGTTCGTGAGAAATGCTTCATAAAGATGTTGACCAATATAATAAGGCTTGAAATTTCCCGTAAGTAAAAAAAAAAACACCAAAAGAGTTTGTTTTAACCTATATATAAAGTCTATTTTCGATGATAATAACCCTCATAAATATATCGCTGCAAACGTTCACCCCCCAAGATAAGTTAGTTTGGTGAGTAGGGTCCATGTTTTGTTTCTTGCCTATATATGGACCATGGTCTTTCCCGTTCATATTTTAAGACCAAACATTATCTACCACAATCATTCTTGAACTTGAAACTTGGAACTTGAACCGAAGTTACCGAACAGTTTGGGTTTCTAGATAGTCCTGGGGGGTGTTTCACAAAGATACTAAGTTGAACTTAACTCGTAAGTTGAACCTAACAATTATGGAAAGCCATTTATAGCCTTGGAATTAAACATATTCCAGCCCCCCCCCCCCCCCTCCCCCCCCCCTCCCACTTTTTTGGCTAAAAACAAAGAAATACATAAGCACAAAATAATAACTATAATAACAGCCCAAATGTGGTCAGCCCCCTCCCCACCACTTTCAAAAACCTTTCCGCAGCCCCCTGTTTTCATAAGTAATAAAATACAAGTACTCGAGACTTTTAACAAACAAAACAGATCAATTATTTCAAGGCTCCTTGGTCATGTTGATAATAACGACTCCTTGATCATGTTGATAATAACAAATATAACTGATTTTGTCAAACTGTACATGTAGGCCTATGCCTTTTCAAAAGAAACATTTTCAAAAATTGTACAAAGATAACTGTTAAGTCAACATAAAATATTTGTGAAACACCATTATCTGGGCTTTCCCTTCTGAACAATTTCACAGAAACGCCGATATGGACTGTCCCTCTATTATTCCGAAGAAATAACCAAGACCTGGTTTAACAAAAGACTCACACGGACACAATTGCCAATGCTAGATGTGTTTGGTCTATCGATTTTCCATATCGGTGATCAAGTCAGGGAAAGTAAAAGTGTTGCGTAATAGCACCCCTTCTACGATAGGTTATCACCCGGGGGTACCTAAAACGCTGTGGATGTATTGTGTCGTCTTTGCATCAGTGACGCCAATATCTTGTTATTGTGACTTGTGAGGTACATGTACATTATGTAGCGTTTAGTGCGCCACCATGCATAAGGTAGGCATATGTTGTCTGTGTAGTTAAATCTGAGTAGATGCTCATATTGTAATGATAAATACAAATATTTAGCTGACTATATTCTTCATTTGGCTTTATTTCTGGCGGTCAATGGACGTTCTTGACTAGCCCATCGATGTGCGCAAACCTTATCAGGTACAACACTGCAAATATTCCAGAGGACTTTCGACCAATCATCTAACGTAATTGGACCATGTTATAAAGGTACATAATGCATGTGTTGTTTTTTTTTCTGCGAACGAGGAATACATTCGATTAAAACAATAACGATGGATTTTAGTTGATAAAGCGCTTATCACGTGAGTATATATATATAGGGTTTTACATGAAAAGTAAAGCATTCGAAGTATTGTAGTAGAAATGATATCAGAGTAGTAGTAGTAGCAGCAGCAGCAGTATTATTATTATTATTAGTAGTAGTAGTAGTAGTAGTAGTAGTAGTAGTAGTAGTAGTAGTAGTAGTAGTAGTAGTAGTAGTAGTAGTAGTAATAGTAGTAGTAGTAGTAGTAGTAGTAGTAGTAGTAGTAGTAGTAGTAGTAGTAGTAGTAGTAGTAGTAGTAGTAGTAGCAGCAGCAGCAGTATTATCATCTTTAGTAGTAGTAGTAGTAGCAGCAGCAGTATTATCATCTTTAGTAGTAGTAGTAGTAGCAGCAGTATAGTAGATAGTAGTAGTAGTAGTAGTAGTAGTAGTAGTAGTAGTAGTAGTAGTAGTAGTAGTAGTAGTAGTAGTAGTAGTAGTAGTAGTAGTAGTAGTAGTAGTAGTAATGGTAGTAGTAGTAGTAGTAGTAGTAGTAGTAGTAGTAGTAGTAGTAGTATTATTAGTAGTAGTAGTAGTAGTAGTAGTCAGTGGCGTAGCTACGGGGGGGGGGGCACGGGGGGGCACGTGCCCCCCCAATCGTTTGGCAAAAAAAAAAAAAAAAAAAAAAAAAATGACGACCCGACATGAAGCCAAATGTGTCTACAATGTATATCATTCATTATTATCACGTTTTATTTAATGTGTGATAATAATCATTATCAACGATAATAACCAAGAACATAACAGTCGTTCCCTAGTACTAGCAATAGCGCACCTAGCTATATCAGTTTGAAGAATCCTTCCAATATAGCGCCTTATGCAAATTTTCAGTCCCGTGCGCGAGGATCGACGCTCACCGCATTTCAGAAGACATACATGTAGAGCGCGTATAGGCCTAACAAACTTCCTAGCATGGTAAATCGTTTATCATACCAAGGGCCCTTTTAGGATCTTGAATCTGCCTCCCGCTTTTATAGATAATTTTGACGCCTTCATGCAGGCTATAAAGGCGCATAGCTGCACTACGTAGTCCTAAATGTCTAGGTAAAGACAAACTTCTTTTACTAATTTCTTCACTCCAAATGCACCCGTTCCATTAATTCATGATGCATAATCTAGGCATATTGTTGATGATCATGATTGAAGGAGCACCAGTCATCTTCTCCAGAGTCGATATCTGCATCAGTTGAGCATAGGCCTACTGAAACTAATTCAAGGGACCCGAGCATAGCTGTGTTTTTTTAGTTTGAAAAGGACTGTAAATCTTAATTTTTGCCGCGCGCTTCGCGCGGCAATATATCTTTTTAGTAAATTCGGTCCATATGCGCTGAATGCAAATAAAATTGGAATATTATGTCCCCCACATTAGAAAGGGGAGGAGATTGTCCCCCTCCTTTGTAATTAAGTATGTTTGGTTCCATACTTATATACTTTATATTACGTGAAATTTCTGTCTTAGGTGTGCACCAAATCGCACAATTTCAGGCCCCAAAATACGAAAGCTCCCTACTGTGGGAGGGGGACACCCCCTCCCACACCCTCCCCCAATCGGTCGCTTCGCTTCCTCGCAATGTCTCCCCTCCATTTTTGCTTAGTTCCATTGGAGCTCAATGCCCTAGACTATATCGATGGCTCTATAGTATAAAGGATCACGTGGATCGATCTCACGGGCTTAATCTTTCCTCGCTATTACCGTTTTAAAATACGTAACGAGTAGATTCACTATTATATACCATTTTAACACCCATGATTAGGACAATGATAAAGACAATAATGACCATACTTCTACAGTGATATTTTAAACACCAATTTCAAAAATGTCAAAAAAATTGGGAGGGGGTGAACCCCCTCCCACACCCTCCCCCAAATAAATGTAGACAAGCATACGGCGTGAGAGTATTTGAGTCTGGTGTGTGTGTACACGTAGGTTTGATTGTGTGTGTATACTTTATCATGAGGGAAATGATTTCTTTAATTCAGTATTATCAAATTTCCTTCCAAGGTATGCACCAAATTGCATTATTTCAAGTAAAAATTTGCAAAAGCTCCCTACCGTGGGAGGGGGGACACGCCCCTCCCACACCCTCCCCCCCCCCCCCCCTCGGGCGCTACGCTCCCTCGCAGCTGTGCCCCCCCCCAATCACTTGACCCTCGCTACGCCACTGGTAGTAGTAGTAGTAGTAGTAGTAGTAGTAGTAGTAGTAGTAGTAGTAGTAGTAGTAGTAGTAGTAGTAGTAGTAGTAGTAGTAGTAGTAGTACTACTACTACTAATAGGGGCCGATCAAATTGCTTTTATAGTCTATCTTGTTTATCTGTTTAAACAAACTAAAGCACGTGGTTGCAATTCATTGTTTATTTCAAGGTCCGGTTATTGCTTTTCTTCGCCTAATGGCATCACCGAGACATCACGAGACATCACCTCTCCGATCGAGATGGCAGTCCTTCGATGCCCTCGACAACGAGCAGCTGGACGATCTCCTCAATGACAGCGATGACGAGGGCGGCACATGGGATGGCAGAGGAACTGGTGACAAACGACGAACCATCCTTGCTAAAGTAAGTTATCATTCAGATCTACGAAGTTGATTACTGATCTGTTATCTATTAAATTAAATGTGGAGGAGAATTCATTCTTTCTAACTTTGATTTCTTTTATTTATTTTACGTTGGATACAATGCATTATCCTTCTCAATTCATTTTACCTTGATTCCAAATTCCAAATTCCAAAACGTGGATACATGGGCGTAGGAGCACATATTTCATAGGGGGGGCCTAAGGTCTTTTGCCCGAAAAATACTATATCCTTCGCATATTTCACCTGACAATCAAAACACACATCTTTTTAAGATGCCCGAAATTTATGTTTATAAAGATGAAGTCGGATGATAATGATGTCCCCGAATATGGGACGAATTTTTTTCCCCAAAATATCGTTGTTTTTGCCCAAATGTGACATGATTTTGCCCGAATATGACATAAGTTTGCACGAATATGACTTCATTTTGCCGGAATATGACATTGATATTTCCCTTCGTCCCTTTGATATCAATGATTTAAATGAAACACATCTGGGGGACTTTAATGCATTTCGTAAATAAAAACAAATTCACCCATATATTCACGTTATGTTACTGTTACATCGGTACCATGGTAACAGGCTGCAAAGTCGGGCGACGTAGAGAAGCTGCGGAAACTGATGAAGAATCTGAGTTCCGAGGAGGTCAACGATCTCGTCAATGAGCACGACGGGAAGAACTACACGGCACTCCACTACGCAGCCGCCAGCAACAGCGTGGCCGTGGTCAAGATACTTATCAAGAGCGGTGCAGGTTAGTGCAACCAATAAGGCTTTATTAGCTCAGGCCCGTAGCCAGAGTGCTGCGTTGGGTGCGTACCCAGCACCCCCCCCCCCCCCCCCCATGCAGAAAATTCCAACTTCTCCATTGGTCTCGAACTCTCAGCCATCTAAACCAGACGGTCTCGGTCCCGGCCACGCTCGGTCTTAGTAATGACGGCTTGCACAACTCAAACCAATGGTCTCGGTCTCCGCGATTACTACCCCCCCCCCCCCCCCCGTTTTGGGCAAATCACGCCCCCCCCCCCCCCTTGAAAAATCATGGCTAGGGCGCCTGTAACTGCGACCTCTAAACTAGTAGTATACTGCTCTTCGTTATACGCTGCGGTACACCATGATAAATCTAAATACCTCATCTAATAACTTGATACGACCACGAGATTTACACAATAATTTACATAGTTAACAAAATTGCTCAATCATTATATCCCTTTGAGATCATGCATTGTTCTGGAGGTTTTTTCTTCTGTATTATTCAGAAGGGAAGTGGAAAACTTCTTCCAAATGATGTCTTTAATTATGAAAGCGCATGACCACGGTTGAAGAATAATTCTACCCAGGTTTTTTGTTTTGTTTTAGTTACTGTCATTCCCATCAATTTCAAAAGGTACTGTATTCGATTTGTATGAACGGAAATACATTATAGTACGATACTGTCTTGTGTATATTTCAGTTTCAGTTTATTTCACATCCAAGTGCGACGATCAGCCGATTAACAACCGGCTTCATCCGGCAACCCTAAGTCCGAGCATATCGAGTGATAGTAGATTTGTCTATATATTTCAGCCTGATTAACTCTGTATGCGCTGCCTCAGGACTCTGATTTTGCCAGTCAAGAGCCAGTTGAAGGTCATTCGAGTCCGATTCAACATGTTGGATCGGCTCCGACTGAACGAAACCGACTCTAGCCTGACTGAAAACCAGTCGGATCGGGTCGAGTCGGCTCTGTCTGCGCCGGGCTTTATAAGGCTCTGTTAGGCCTTACTATAATCTACCTCGACTATTGGAACAATAATATGCAATATAGTTTGTTCTTTGTCGTTTCATTTACCAGGTGTGAACGTTGTTGGCGCGAACTCCCGGCAGCCTCTTCACCTTGCTGCAGCAGCCATCGGCCACAAGGAATCATCCAAAGTAAGTTTTAGTTTTCAATATTATCATTCTTGGAATATATAATGTTTGACATTTATACAAAAAAATATTTCTTGATTTTTGTCTATTGGGGACAAATGTACTATACATTTTTTCTGGAAATACCTAGCCAAAAGATGACTGTAGCAAGTTGATGTGATCAATTTTAAAATATGTTTGACCTAAATGGTCATGAATAATGTAATGATTCCCGACAGGTTCAAATCCTTACGGGTAACCATTTATTCACCTAGGTTTATACTGTAGTGCAGCAAATGATGTAGATAAAGCAAATATCGTCTGAAATGAGATAGGCCTACATGGTCATAGTGGAGTCTGATGGACAAACCGTTATTTTCGAACTCGTGATATCACGAGCCGCACCATGCCGCATCATGTCCACGAATCATGATGCTTATGCATGTCTGTCTGTAATATGTTTGATGATTCATAATAATAATGTTTCGATTTATATAGCGCCTAATATGATTGATAATCATCTCTAAGCGCTTTACAATGATATTATTACCCCGGCCATAGGATACAATGCAAACCAGCACACATTGTGTGCACCATCTGCACTCCCTGGGGAGCATTCCTTCCAAGCGGCTCATGGGCATTGAGAAGATCGTTCACATAAAGGCTTTCACCTCCTACCGGGTCCCCATTTCAAGTTCAGTTTATTTCACATCACATTAAAAATACATCAAAATATACATCAGAATATATACATAGGAAACAATATAGAAAAAACAGTATTCAAGAGTATATATATACAAACATCTAAAACATCTACACACAGCTATACAAGGACATGATAAAATAGTAATAATAAGCCGTAGAGGATGTGAGGGAAAGGCAAAGGCCATTGGCCTGTCAAGGCCTTTCCCTTTATTAGCTACGACTTATTGAAATGAATATAGAAATTAATTACAAAACACACATAAAAAGCAGGCATTTAAATTATAGATCTATTGTAATGATGTACTATTCAATAATCCTTTAAACTTCCTTTTAAAATTACCTAGAGTTGGACACTGTTTCAATTCATCAGGAAAATCATTCCACACTATCGCACCTTGATAACTAATAATTGATCTAGAAAATTTATATTTACAGAACGGAGTATATATTTTATGTGAATTCCTTGTTTTATACACATTAATATCCCTATTATATTTAAAATATCCATTAAAAAGAGGAGGTAATAAGTTTTTGAAATCTGAATACATAAAACATGCAGTCTGCAATTTATTTATGTCATATACATTTAATATTTTCAATTTAAAAAATAACTTATGTGTATGTGCTAAATAATGTGATTTAGTAATCGCACGAACAGCCCTTTTCTGTAATAAAAAGAGTCTATTCAATAAATAAAATGAGCAATTGCCCCAAACAATATTACAATAACTTAAATGTGATAAAACCATACTATTGTATATATTCACTAAAATTCGCAAAGGCAAAATATACTTCAAATTATTTAATACTCCAACTATTCTCGAAATCTTAGAATTCTTAGAAATATAACTAATATGCTCGTTCCAACTTAATTTTTCATCTATAAATACACCAAGAAATTTAGTACATTTTACTTGATTTATTACAACCCCATTTAATTGAATATTTATCAAATCTTCATTAATATCTAAATTATGCGGTCTAAATATAATATAACATGTTTTACTATAATTAATTTGGAGTTTATTGGCTATAAACCATGATTGCACTTTACCCATTTCTACATTAATTACATCATTTAAATGTTCTAAATCTTTACCCGACACATATAGGCTGGTATCATCAGCAAACAAAAGTACAGATAAAACATCACTTACATATTGCAAATCATTAACATAAAGCAAAAACAAAAGAGGTCCCAGGTTAGATCCCTGAGGTACACCAACAGAAATATTTCTATACTGTGAATTATGACCATCTATACATACATACTGTGTCCTATTACTTAAATAACTTTGAAACCATTTTAATGCGATACCTCTTATTCCATAAAAATTAAGTTTTTGTAATAAAATAGAATGATCAATACAATCAAATGCCTTTGACAAATCTAAAAAAAAGTCCTATAACTGTTTCTTTTTGCTCAAAGGCTTTGGCAAGTTTATCTGTAAAATCAATGAGGGCATGACTAGTACTGTATCCTTTTCTAAATCCAAATTGTTTACTGTATAAAATATTGTGTTTATCAACAAAATATATCAATTTATTATATACAATTTTGTCTAAAATGTTACTAAAAATTGATAAAACAGAAACAGGTCTGTAGTTATTCAATAAAGTTTTACTACCTCCTTTAAAAACTGGTATGACCTTTGCAATTTTTAATGCACTAGGAAAAACACCTTCCTCAAGAGAACAATTAAAAATATTACACAAAGGAGAAACAATTGCATCAATAGAACATTTCAACACTTTAGGACTAATTCCATCAGACCCTGCTGATTTATTTACATCTAAATTTAAAACAATATTAATAATGTCTGATTTTAAAATTGGGCTAAAAAACAAAGAGTCCAAACAATTTCCATGCAAAGAACTATTGAAAGAACGAGTACTATCTCATGAGTTATGTACATTATCATGAATTTTCTTTCCAATAGTACTAAACAAATCATTAAACAAATTAGACATTTCAACCTTATCAACTGCAACATCTCCTTCATGCTCAATTTCCTTAATAGGGTCCTTATATGTTTTCTTATTCAATACTTCATTTATTATACTCCATGTTTTTCTTGCATTATTCAAAGCATCTTTAAATTTAGCATCGTAGTATTTACGTTTAGCATCTCGTATTGCACTATTTACCGTGTTTCTGTAACATTTATACACCTGTTCTCGATAGATAGTAGTATTTTTCAAATATTTTTTATATAAAGTATATTTATGTTTACACATTTTCTTAATTTCAACAGTAAGCCATGGTTTAACAAACTGATGTTTCTTTTTCCTTATCTGAACTTCTGGGAAACATTCATCATATAATTTACAATATATTTCAATAAACTTACTGTACTTTTGATTTACATCTTTAATATAATCCAAAATACTCCAATTAACAGAATGTAACTTTGATTGAAATGTTTGAATATTACAATCATTAATTTCTCTCTTTAGAAATTGTTCATTATATTCATTTCCATCATTATCAAAAGTAATAATTTATACACCTGGGTAGAGAGCAGCAGTTGTGGATAAATTATCTTGCTGAAGGACAAACGCAGTGCGGTGGGCAGGGTTCGAACTCGGGATCTCATGATCGGAAAGCGCGCGCTCTACCAATCTTGCCACACCACATCCACTATACACCACATCCACTATGATCCACTATGATCCATTATTCAATTACTCTATACTTCTACTCGTTATCATTCAGAGTGATGAAGGCGGGAAGTCTCCACGGAAGACATCCGTTGTCAAGGTCCTGCTGGCCAAGAACGCGGACATCAACGCCCAGGATGTCTTCGGACGGACCCCGCTGCATGTAGCCATCCTGCAGGGAAACTCCGTTGCCGTATCTATTCTGCTTCGGGAAAGCGGCATCGACATAAACGTTAGTAGACCGATTATATTTATATCTAGGTATTTATGAATTCAGTATTGTTCATAATAGAAGAATTTGCAAAGATTGGTTGCAGTGGTATTTCGTGATCAGGCCGGCCCGCCTAGGATGTGTTTGGACGGACCCCGCTGCATGTATCCATCCTGCAAGGAAACTCCGTTGCTGTGTCTATTCTGCTTCGTGAAAGTGTCATCGACATCAACGTAATAGGGATTCATTAATATGGGTCTTTAAAAACAAATTAAATCATTTATATGCGATTTTTATCGAACGCCATACATGCAGATCTGTGTTTGCGTACAAGACTTGCACCCGTGGGCGCAAACCGTTAAATGTATAGCAATCTTACATAAACTCCGGTTTTACCCTCAAATTTGTCCAAAGTACTGTTGGCTGCAACGTTATTAGGCATATTAGTATAGAGCTTAATTTTCATGATTTGTTGTGATAAAATAACGAATTTGTTGATATTGATTACCATGGTTACAGTCGACAGTGGTATCTCGTGATCAGATATGCGATCTTTATCGACGCCAAGACGCCATACATGATAACATGCTTAAGAATTTGATATGATTGATATTGCAGTTGTATTTCCTGACGACATCATGTTCTATAATTATATACGTTGATTATTACCAAAATGCTCATTACATTTTTCATCAGAAGGGTTGTGAATACTAAAAATTATTGCCCCCCATGACAATTGTAACACTCTTTAAACAAAAAACGCTCGTACCCATTATGCCAACAGAAATTCGACAACCATCGCTGGACGCCGTTGGTGCTCGCCTGCCACCATGGCAGGATCGACATCGCCATCGACCTCATCGGCATCGGCGCACACCTAATGGGGTACTATGGCTGCGACGAAAACATGGATACGCCCCTCCATATTGCACTGAGGGAGGGGCACCGGAAGATTGTGCGGGGCATCGTACACAAGGGCATTACGACGGGCGAAATATCATCGGTTCGTTACAAAATGATAACATCTTCAGTTTGATTTGAAAAGTGCTAGACCAGTAGGCTATGCTCTCGTTGTTCAGAACATGTCTTATCTATTGTTCCGTTATCCGTTATGAAGTGTATAATCTGCTCTAATAATTGCAGTTAACACAGGGATTTGCCTCATCCCCGTAGCCAGGGGGAGGGGGCGTTAGGTGTGTACACCCCCCCCCCCCCCCCAAAAAAAAACAAAAACAACAACAACAAAAAAACAACAATACAAAAAAAAAAAAAAAAAAAAAAATTTTAAAAATCAAAGGTCCACTTTTTGCCGGTCTCGCGGGTCCACTTTTGACCGGTCTCGAGTTCACTTTTGATTGGTCTCGACCATCTGAACCGGCTTACACGACTCTCGGCCCGTGGTATCGGCCTCGAAAAATGTTTGTGGTCTCGTTTTTGTAAGTTACGCACCTCCTCATGAAAAATCATGGCTACGGGCCTGTTCCTCGACAGGATCCTCTGTAGATCCCCCACATCCGCTGCAACACCACACAAAATGTATAAGTAGTATGTATCAGTACGCAATTTGCTGAAATGTATATAGGTTGTTTTTTAACAATATTTTTTTAGAGATGTGAAATAAAAATTTAAATTTAAATTTGAATTGAAAATTAGCTCATATACATGTACTCAATGTACCACTAATGTTGACTACCCCGGATTGTGCACAACAATCGTTGAAGGGATAGTTGAGTTCTGGTAAAGAGAGTACAGTATTGGTAACACTTAAATGTTTACTAACCAAAACCTGCTCCATTATTACAAACTAATAGTCATAACTCCACCATGCTCGAAAGGAATAAAACATTACAAATGGATAAGTAAAAAGCCTGTTATCATTCAAAAAGAGCCGTTAAAACTCAAGAGGGCGATCGCTAAACACTCATCGGTTTCAACCATGTTAAATAAAATATTGTGCATGTATTCTTTTGTTGAAATAGTGATTAGATAGAGAGATAATCAACAACTATTTAAAAACCTCTTTTGTAAATTTTTGAAAAGAGGAAGCATTTTTAAAAATTTGTGAACGGCTGGTTAAAAATTATCGAATAATTGTGGGGCCCCACAATTATTACAAATGGTTATGTTTATGGATATTTCAGCCATTTCTGAACCGATTTTGATCAAATAAAGTTTATTCTGTCATTAAAATTGTATGCTTTTTTAAAATTTGACACTCACTTTTTCATTATCTCACAAAAAAATATTTTGTGTAGCGCCCTCTTTACCAAAACTCAACTATCCCTTTAAACAAACTGGTCATTGTTAGCACAAGTAGACAATATTCTTCAACTTAGAACGTTGCATATGTGATTACTTATATTTAATAGAAATCTCTCCCCTTCTCATGCAATTTATTCATTGTCCAGTTACTGACTGCTTCGAACAGAAACGGCGTAGAACCAATTCACGAAATAGTGAAAGGCGGACACAGAGACGTGTTGAAATTCATCTTCAGTGAAGGTAAGCAGTCATACATGTCGGACTTGTGTATTGGTTCAGTGGAATTCTCACACATGAATAAAGATCTCATCCTTGAACGCTTAAAGGGTACCATCACCCAAAAATAGTATTCAAAAATAATATTTTAATTAAATGAACAATATTTCGTATTCCCGCTGCTTGCAGCTCCTCCGCGTCCAAAAATGTATTACCTTCTTATAAACAAATATATTTTCATATTTTAATCCTGATTAATGTTATTTATGCGAATACTTTATTTTGATAACGACAACAATGTACATATATTTGTTAGTAAACATGTCTTTTATTAACCGAATTGCGTTTGACACATCAAAAAGAAAATTTCGGTTATTTTCGGGGTTGTTTCATTAAAGGGTACCACCAGGCAAAGAACAGTACATTATTATACTGTATCTTTTGGTACCGTTTTGTGATATCAAATAGATACCCAACATTTTGCAAAGGGTTGTGTAATTCATAAACAAAGCAATTAATTTCCACCACTTACGGAACCACTAATATTTCCTGGTTCGTACGGGCCAAACATTTGCGAGTGCGTCAATGCGATTCACGCGTACGTTTGTAGACAATAGAATCCCGGGCGATTCGTTCGCTCTGCACACATTAGTCTTCGCAATTCAGACCACATGAACGCATGCTTTACAATGGTGTGGCGTTTTCCAATTATATATTTTTTTCTGGAAACATATTTTTGTGAACATGTTGATGGAATGGAATACTAAAGATGTTACCTTTCTTTAATAAGAATATTATTTTTGGGTGGTGGTACCCTTTAATTACAGGTTTATTCGAAAAAGAATTCGGTGTAATAGTCAACATAATTGTTCTAATGTAGTGGAAACTATCATATGATTTGAAGGAAAAACATCCCTGAAACCCCCTTTGATAACCCTGCCGGAAAGAACACACTCATCCACAATGTGAACACAATGTGAGCACACTGTGTTTCACAGTGTGGACCACAATATTGAATTCACAGTGTGAAAGTGAACTCACACTGTGAACAAACTGAACACACCGTGAAATAGCTGAGATAAACAGTGTGATCGAGCACACTTTTGTTTACCCACGCAGTAAATTTCACATTGTGGCAAAAGTGCCCTTATATTATAGTGCCCTTACAGTGTGTTCACAGTGTGAGTTGGTTTACACACTGTGAAAACGCTCGAATTTAACATTGTGGTCCACACTGTGAAACACAGTGTGCTCACATTGTGTTCACACTGTGGATGAGTGTGTTTTTTTTTTCAGCAGGGAAGCTAATTCCCAGGTTAAATCGGTGGAGGGGAAGTTCAAATGACGAAGCACATTTGTTATGTATTATAATTATGTATCGATTGTTTAGTAATATATTTTCTAACTGGTCATGTGACATACCAATCAAATGAAGTTGATTAGCGAAACAAATTTAAAATGTTGTTATCTTTTTCCCTCAGGTGGCGACGTGAGTGACATACTCAGTCGATGCGACAGGAACGCCGATACACCCCTCCACACGGCCGCCTCCCTCGGAAAATATGATATCGCTAAGATGCTTGTTAAGAAAGGTATACCCTCTTCAGTGGCGGATCTACGGGGGGGGGGGGGGGAGGGTTAGGGGGTTTAACCCCCCCCCCCCCCCCCCTTGGGCTGCCAAGTGAAAATGTGATGTGCATAGAAAAACGCCATCATGTGTCCAGACCCACACAGTATCCGCATCGTCATTGGGTCAAACCCCCCCCCCCCCCTTAGCAAAAAGCTAGATCCGCCCCTGCTCTTATGTTATCTCATTGTACTATACATGTATAAGGGTAACTTCAATTCGTCAAAACGTTTATTATCCTTTTACGCATCTCGATTGAAATTGCCATGCTCTTTTTTGTTGTTTTAGTAATGTATTGAAATTTATGATACACATGCATATCTGCAGGAATGATTTGAAGAATTTAATTGTTTTGTATAAAATGCAGTGAAGAGGATTTTGGGTAGAAAACTGCTCCGTACTTGTATTCTTTTCTTTTCTTCAAACCAGCAGACGTAATGGCCCGTATTCACAAAGGAGGTTTGTACAAACCCCGGTTCAAACCGCGGTTTACATCTATGGAATGCCAATTGTAAACTGATGGAGAGAGAATGTAAATTCCTTACTTGTTAACAATGTTGATGGTACACATTCTCTCTCCATCAGTTTACAATTGGCATTCCATAGATGTAAACCGCGGTTTGAACCAGGGTTTGTACAAACCTCCTTTGTGAATACGGGCCAATGAGTCGAATGAACATAGTAGGCACACCCTTTATGTTTATATAAATAATGTATATATGTAACATCATATATGATAAGAATATAATATAAAATATAATGAATACTGTAATTATCCACTCGTGCTAGCTGCTCTCAAGTATCCCGAGTAATTTAAACATGTTGTATGTGCGCCTAAAGCCCGGCGCAGACAGAGCCGACTCGACCCGATCTGACTGGTTTTCAGTCAGGCTAGAGTCAGTTTCGCTCAGTCGGAGCCGATCCAACATGTTGAATCGGCCTCGAATGACCTCCGACTGGCACTTAACTGGAAAAAACCGGAGTCCTGAGGCAGCACATACTTAGTTAAACAGGCTGAAAACCAGTCGGATCTGGTCTGCGCCGGGCATAAGAGTAACGTGGTTGCAATGCTCCCCAATGAGCGAAAGTGTGCACTCTTTGTGCTGAATTGATTGCAGATTAGAACTAGACGCAATGCACTCAGGGAGTGCATACCTCCGTCAACACTCGAATGTTGATGTTTGCGTAACCTTGACCTTGCCCTCTGACGTTTGACCTTAAACATTTATTGGGTTCGTTCTATCTATTCTAGATGAACACGAAGCTTCTACGACAAATTGGTTGAGATATCTGTGAAATTGTGCGCAGGAGACTGGTGACAAACAAACAAACGGGACCAAAAACATATTAGCCTCCTCCAACTTTGTTGGCGGAGGCAATAACTGACGTAATAGATGCTTTTCGCAAATGCTACGGAGGACATCTAGTACGCTAATCTCAGTGGGTGGTCGTACTCAGTCCGAAAATACCCCCGTACCGTGGAAATCTACTTCGGTTGTCGGCTGAATTAGCGTTGGGTGTAGAGCGAGTACGGAGCGGCGTGGTCAGCCAATCAGCGCGCTTGTTCACCCGAGCAAGGAGACGTTCCCCGTATTCTTCACTGCGAAACTGCAAATATTTCGCGACGTAGCCTGAGTACGGGTACGGTCACAGCTGACTGCTTTCCCCGTATATAATATACTCAGCACTTGCGTAGCATTTGCGAAAAGCCTCTAATACTAATGATGCACCGTGCGCGTCGAAAGCCGGAAACACGGAGTAGGGACCACTTTATAATATGTTCCCTTTTTGTTTTCCATTATCCTGTAAAGGCGCCGAACTTGACAGTCAGAACAATGACATGTGCACACCCCTTCACCACGCATGCGCGGGAAATCATCAGAAGATAGCCCTGATGCTTATTGAGAAGTAAGTTGCTATAAATAACCCTGGGGGTGTTTCACAGAGATCCTAAGTTGATCTTAGCACTAAGAGTAAGATGGTCTTAAATATTATGGAAAGCCATTAGTGTCTTGAAACATTTTTGTAAAAGTTATATATATTTTCTAATTATCAAAGATATTTCATGAATTTTATGTGAAGATTATGAATCTCTTTGATAATTAGAAAATATATATGATTTGAATCAACATTGTATGCATTTCAACATAACTTTTATAAAACTGTTTCTAGACACTAGTGGCTTTCCATAATATTTAAGACCATCTTAGTGCTAAGATCAACTTAGGATCTTTGTGAAACACCCCCCCCCCCCCCCCCCTGATGGTGTATCAACTTGTATTAAACGATGTATAATGTACACAATAGTCATCATCTACAATTTTCCTTTAAAAAATGATCGTGCATATATTGTGTGAATATAGAAAACATATTACCGAACAAAAATAACGGTAATTTCTTTAGCTCGTAACACTCTGAACTCTCTGAAATATCAGAGTGTGAAAGTGTTAAGCTCGTCGCCCGTTTAACTCTGAAACATATTCTGATTAGATCACATTACCTATATAATGACTATGATGATGAGCTGTGTCGATGTGAAAGCTTGCATAAATGTGGACAGAACTCTGATTACCATTCCTGTTTAGAACTTTATTCACGTGCACCCCCCCCCCCCCCCCCCCCCATATGACCAATATGATTGTCATATGGGTTTCCTATGGGTTTCTATGGAAATGTATATGGGTCCCATATAAACCCAAAGGAAACCCATATAAACCAATATAGACCAATATAATTGTCCTATTGGTTTTCTATGGGAATTTCGTCTTGGGATCTGGTTAAAAATGCCCTCGATCCATGATCCTAACATGCACTCTGGTAATATACTGATCATTATAGTGGTGCCGATTTGAAGACAATGAACGAAGACGGGTCCACGCCCCTCCAGACCGCGGCCGACGCCCAGAGCCTGGAGACAATCATTGCCGTCCTGGAGCAGCTACGCAATCTCAACATCAGCGCGACGGGACGGAAGACGGATGACGTGGGCGCCGACCTACTCAAGTGGGCGGCGAGGGAGAACAAGGCGGACACGCTGCGGGTATTAACGGATACTTAAACCATATCCGAAATTTTGTTTTTCACTATACATGTTACGTTTCTGACCATCACAAGCCGAGCATTGAGAACCGTTGCTTTCGGGGACGAACGGCCATTACAAAAGCTCTATAACTCAGTTGGTAGAGCACCGGTCTAGCAATCTGGAGGGTTCGAATCCCAGGGAAGCCCTTTTTTCTGTGCTCATTTTTATTTATATAAACTATTTCTGATCAATGGTTAAAAAAATATATATATTATACAAAAAATGTGCATCACTTCGCGGATCCCTCTTAGATATCCATGAGTTGCTTTCTTCTCATTCGGGTTTGTGTCAGGTGTACAATAGCTCTTGACCATATAACGAGCATTAGAACAGTGTTCAGGGACGAACAACCATCTCAAGTGCTTTATATCAGATGGTAAATCACCAGACTAGCAACCAGGGGGTGTTTCACAAAGACCCTAAGTTGAACTTAACTCTAAGTTGGACTTAAATGTTATGGAAAGCCATTAGTCCCTTTTGAAACAATTTTGGTAAAAGTGCTTTTAAAAGGCATACAATATTGATCCCCATCATATTTATTTTCGATTATCAAAGAGATTTCATGTTCTTGATGTAACATTTATGAAAAGTCTAAAATACTTGAATGATTGCTTTTGAATATATTTTATTCCAGGGCTACAAATGGCTTACCATACTTGTTAAGTCCAACTTAGAGTTAAGTTCAACTAAGGATCTTTGTGAAACACCCCCCCCCCCCCCCCCCCCCTCGAGTTATTTTATTTCTGCTTCCATGGCCATATTCATTTTACAAGTCAGCTATAACAACTAGCTACTATTATAAAATGATTATACTCGAATGATATATGATGGTTGTCTTGGTTGACGCTGTTTCGTTACCCCGCACGTGTTTGATGCAATCATATATACTCGAGTCTGAACACCAGACTTTAACACGTGATGTAAATATTACCTGAATTAGTTTGAATTAACAATTGCGTCTTATTGCAATCGTTCGGTGAGAGTGAATGTGTTATGCAAGTTTTGGTTAGATAGAATTTCGTTTCTACACTGCTCTAACAATTTGAACATAATTATAATCTGAAGTACAAAAATAGTGACTATCACTAAGATCCGGCCTTCTCTTCCGATATCATCCACTGTAATTATAGCTTCTCCTTCAGCAAGGCACTAAGCTTCATGACGTCAAAGAGGGCGTCGTCTCGGAATTCATATTCGACGCGGCATCTAAGGGTCATACCGGGTAAAGTCAAAAACTATTTTCTTTATTTTCCGTTCATAAGCTTCAATCTGTAATAATATCGTTGTAGCAGTTTGCATATTCGCTAATTCAGCAACAACAAAAAAAACAATCGTTATTGTTTATTTATATTAATTATTTCATGAAATTTGTGTTCCAGCTATAGGATTGCCAAAATGAGAAGAAAATGTAATCAATTATTAACAAACAAATTATGGCATGTAAGGAACACTAACTTAGTTCAAGTCAAATCAGTCAAAATGAAATGATGCAGTTAAGAATGTCATGAATTGATTGTAAATACCAATTACAGTATTCAAATAACATCATTAAGGCCACCCAAAATCATAGGAAATATTCGGCTTTGATCAAAAAAATAAATTTGATAGTCTACGACGTTAATGACGCTCAACCAAATGATGTCTTGAACCCTTTAAGACAATTAAACATTGTTTAATATCTGAAATTAATTTTATTTGTTCTCGTTTATAATATGTTCAGGACCGTGTCAGTACTAATCGCGTGGAATGCTGCGGTGCTGAAGAAGCGGGATGCGACTGGTCGACTGCCTCTCCATCTGGCGGCTGCTGCCGGGCATGAGAGCACCGTGAATGAGCTGCTAGAACCAAGGACGCCTGTCAACGAGATGTAAGCACCATTCTTTTAGATGTCGCATCCATGAATTAATGAATAAGATGCGTAAACTTATATAAAAGTGGGACGCCCCCCCCCCCCCCCCCAAGAAAAAAAATAACAGCCGCTATACGCGACATGAAGGCGCCGTGAACGAGCTGCTGGAACTAAGGCCGCCTGCTTAAAGCACCATTCGTTCTGGTTGGCGTATCCATATATTATAGGGGCGTAGACTTGTATAGAAGTGGGAAGCCCCCCCCAAAAAAAAAACAACAACAACAACAACAACAACAACAACAACAACAACAACAACAACAACAACAACAACAAAATAAATAAATAAATAAATAAATAAATAAATAAATAAATAAATAAATAAATAAATAAATAAATAAATAAATAAATAAATAAATAAATAAATAAATAAATAAATAAATAAATAAATAAATAAATACAATTAATCAATCAATTAATCAATCAATCGACCAATCAACCAACAAACGTACTAAACGAACACTTAACAAAGTTTTGTCGGAATACACCGATGATTATTTTGTATAACTCGTTCTCTTAATTGTTGGTATTTTAAGAGTTACATAATACATATTATGTTGATTAAATGACTGAACACACCTCACGGAAGTCTTAAATGAAGCTCTGGAAATGTTTCAAACTTCTTCAATTAATTTGATGGGGTGCATATATAAGCCACATACATGAAGGAATGCTTCATAAGCCTGGTGTTTATATACTTTACACGTTTCACGTGCTTCATTCATATAAGCCTACAATGGGACGAATATTTTGCACAATGTGTAAATTATCAACTTAAGTATTGTCCTGTGTTGTGTTTTGTACCCTAGGGACGGCGAAGGGTTTACACCCTTACATCTGGCGGCTAGCCAGGGGTGGGTGAGAACGGCCCGTCTGCTGCTCAGGGCAAAGGCAGATATCAACATTACATCTAGAGATCTTCAGGTAAAGACAGTCAATTAGGTTAAAGGGATAGTTGAGTATTGGTCAAACTTAACTTTAGTAACCAAAACCTGCACCATAGCGGTACAAAGTAATAGTTATAACTTCACCATGCTCGAAAAGTATACACAATAGACCGCTTCTGTAATGTATGCAAATAATATGCGTAGACGTCAGACTCCCCGTTGGCAAGCTGAACAATAGTAACTAGGTCCGGCAAGCTCCGGCAATCTTAGCTTGCCGGACCTAGTTACTATTGTTAAGCTTGCCAACGGGAAGTCTTACGTCATACGCATATTATTTGCATACATTACAGAAGCGGTCTATTACAAACGACTAAGTAAAACCCCTGTTATCATTTCAAAAAGAGCCGTTACAACTCAAGAGGGCACTATTTCAAAAAATCATTGGTTTTAGCCTTTTTCAGTCATACAAAATTGTGCATTTAATGTTTGTTAAAAAATGATTCAATAGAGATATCATCAACGACTTTTTACAAACCTATTCAGATTTTCAAGGAAAAGACAGTCAATTAGGTTAAACGTCCATCAACATACTTCAACTGACGAACAATATTATCTTTTCTTTTATTAGCTTGATTTATTTTTCTCGAACATATTGCAGATTAGCTATGAACTATGTTTGAATGTAATTATAGTATGTTTATGATTGAAATATTTGAATTTGAAAGTCTCACTGGAAGACCTGGAAGACTATGTACAAACAAAGTTAATGAATTGATGTAGCTAAAATTAAGTTGCGGTTTTATTTTCCATGAATTATTATGATGGTGTGGATGGGTATTATCAGTATAAGAGCTTTCTTCCAAAAGGCGCTATATCCACTTTTCAACTTTCGACTGGAAAACAGGTTTATTTGCCCAAGTTTGTACACGTGCCTATAGTAATATGAAAATTTAACTCTCTCTATTCTGATTTTGAAAAATGTGGATTCCTAGATAGCTACAAAGCTTATAAATAGAGAAATATCGTTTTTGCGCCTTTTGGAACTGAGCTCTTCATATATATTTAGTATCCGAATATGGTTAATTTTATAGCAACCATCAATGTGTTTATTCTTGTGGAAATTGTTTCCAGTTTTTGTGAATGTGCTAATCTATGTCGCCTGCTATTATATGTTTGTAGGTTGGTCTTGCTGATGATGATGCCCATGTCATACAAGAGAAAGCCCAGCTACACCGCCTTGTGATGCAGGTCAGTCATGTCTAGACTAGTAACATTTTCAACATCCAGAGGACATACTTAGAACTCGACTAAAATGCCTTCCCCTGTTCGTGTTTAGAACGCCCTTCATCTAAAATTACATTTATTCCCATTCTCTTTCCACCAATTGATAATCATAATACACGCGCATCTGCATCCTATAATGACGTTACTTTTCCTAAACGCTTCTCCAACAAAATGATATTAGAGAACACCTTGCGTCTTATTTACATACTTACAATATTGTTCTTCTCTTTTTTAAACGCGTCTACCTATGAAAATGATATCAAAGAGAACGCCCTTGCACCTTGCCTGTCGCTCCGGCCACTTCGATATGGTCAAGCTACTGCTGGTTGAGGAGAATGCGGACGTCTTGTTGCGGGATGCCGAGGGGGACAACTGCCTTAGCCACGCCATCAAGGAGGGACACGAGTGAGTAGATATTGATTTTTTTACAAGCAACAGAAAGGGGGAATACGTTACAGTCATGATCAACGTTACGATTAACATGATAAAATGGGAATAATTATTTGTGTAAAAGTTATTTTTACCAGATAAAAGGTGTTGGTTATCGTTTAAAAGTGTTTCTTGAATTATTTTGTGATTTATATCATGATGGAATTACTATGGTAAAAGGTACTTATGTCTCATGTAAGATTATTATTTCTATTCAAATAACAGCTGCTAGCACAGGATGGCCTCAGGCACTGGCGTACCCAGGATTTTTTCAAGGGGGGGAATTATTTCATCGATCAAAATTATTTTTGAGGGGGGGGGGGGGGGGGTGGTGTCGGTCAACAATTTTCGAGGGGGGAGGGGTTATCGGTCAAATTTTTCGAGGGGGGTGTCCGTGAAGAATTTTCAAGGGGGGGGGGGGGGGGGGGGGTGTCCGTATAAACATTTTTGTGTGTCCGTAAAGAATGTCGAAGCTGAGAGCAAGGGGGGGGGGGGGTTCCATAGAAAATTTTCGGAGCCGAGACCGAGAATCCTCAAATTTGTCGAGGCCGAGACCATGATCCTTCAATATTGTTAAGGTCGAGACCAGGATCCGTCCGAGACCATTGGTTATGATGGTCTAGACCGCTAGAAAGTGGTCCCGAGACCAGTTACAAATGGTAAAGGGGGGGGGGGGGGTTCAATCACCCCAACCCCGGGTACGCCTATGGCCTGAGGCAGATCGAAACCGGGAGGATTCAAACATGTCATTCTTCTACTCGAAAATATATTATATTTTGATGCTCACTGTAAATCAAAACTTTGCTATATACAGTGTGTCCCAGATAAAACGAAACCGGATTTCATGGCAGAAAGTTTCTGTCATAATGAATAATTTCCTTGATGAGATTTACATGAATGAAAAGCTCTGTTTCTCTTCTTTCATTTGATGTACAACTTATGGCACACAATTCACGCATGACTGAATTAGAACAATGGAATTTGGTGTTACCAAAATTCCATTTGCACGCAGAAATTGCAAGTTTGGGTGAGTTTAGTAGTAAACATACTTATTTAGAAAAAAGGACAAACACCGCATATGAATTCATAGTTTTATCGCGCTACGGCGCGTTGCGTTCTACTACGGTCTGACACGGCGCGCGCGGTCTGGGATATAAAAGCCGGACCCGGCAGGGGAGCAACAACAACAACAACAACAGGAGCTTCATTGTTGTCTCGTCGAAATGCTACGTTTACACCATGTTCCCGGCGGCCACGGCAGCCCCGTTTTCCCGAAACGTAGTGCGCCGGGGGAATTTGGCAATTTTTTCTCTGTATTCAAGTTTTGTTAGGTCTTGCCAAGTTTTCTCACGGTCTACCACGGTATCCGTAGCGGGCCGTGGGGGAAAGGGGCTGCCGAGTCCCGGATGCTCCAAGGCGCACTACGGTTCAGCCCGCGGTCTACCACGGATGCCAGTACGTTCCCTCCCGGCCCGTCACGCTCTGACGGGGTCCCTCACGTTTCTCACGTTCTGATCAAGTTATGATCAAGCGAATGGTTATCGGAAGACAGAAGGCAGCAGCTGGGCCACTACTCAACATTTCTTACCAGAGAGCTCAGCAACGAAGGTATCAACGCCTTCCAGAACTATCTGAGGATGCCTCCAGAGCTCTTCTACGAGAACCTGGAAAGAGTAACACCAGCCATTGAGAGACAAGACACGAAGTACGCTCTGCCCTACCACCTGGACTGAAGCTGTCAGTGACTCTGAGACATCTGGCCACAGGATGACAAGGGACAATATTACTCATCACTCTCCTATGCGTTATGGTGCAGTAAAGCAGCCATCTGCCATATGGTGCCAAAAGTGTGCAGGATGAAGTGTTCGCCGTTCATGTGACGCCAGGTGGGTGGAGAGCCCTTGCCCAGGAGTTTGAAGACAAGTGGAATGAGCCTTATGCGGTGGGAGCTCTGGACGGGAAGCATGTTGCCATTAGCAAGCCACCCAACACGGATCCTTGTACCGCAACTACAAGGGGTTTTTCAGTATCCCTCTCCTCGCCTTGGTGGCTGCCCTCCTCCAAGCAGGTCCGTCTTCTTTAACCTCCTCAGCCTCAGGTTCAGGTTCCAGTTCAGGGACCGGGTCAGCACCACCAGCACGCTCCTCATCTTCTGGCGGCGGTGAACGGCGAGGATCTTCAGGCTGCTCCTGCTCCTCTACTGGTGGTGGTGGTGCAGGACGAGGGGCCTTCGTACGTCTTGGCTTTATTGGTGGCATAGCTTGGCCATCTTTCTACAAAGCTTGGTCTTCTCTCTTCGTATTGTAGATGCAGTAATATGTCGTTGATTGCTCAGACTCGAATGAAGCTCCCCTGCCGGTCCCGGCTTTTATATACTCCATCCCAGACCGCGCGCGCCGTGTCGGACCGTAGTAAAACGGAACGCGCCGTAGCGCGCCGGGCCCGTAAACCGTCACACGCCGGGACGCGCAGTAATTGAACGCGACGAAACGGCTACCATACACCCTAGCTTGCCGTGAGAACCGTGGCAAAACGTGGCAAAACGGGACAAAACGAGCAGCAACCGTAAAGCAACCGTGACTAAACGCGCACTAAACGCGTCAAAACGTGACAAAACTTGAAAGGACCGTGAGATGCCGGGGAATACACATGCTTCCCGTCCCACTACGGACCACCTCCAAGTTTTGTTACGGCCTATTACGTACTGTCACGTTTTGTTGCGTTCACCCCGTTTTACCACGGCCTACTAGGTTTCTCATCCGCACCGTGATTGCCGTGGCAAAATTGTTGACAGTTTAAAAATCTGGCCCGGCATCCACGGCGATCACGTCCTGTCACGTTTGCCCATTCCGTCCCCCCGCGTTGTCTCACGTCCATCCCGTTTTGTTCACGGTGGCCTGAAACGTGATTGCCCTGGCCGCCGGGAACATGGTGTAAACGTAGCATAAGTCAGGAAAGCTGAGCGACTTCTTACTCAACTATCTACTCATTTGGGCAGAAATCAGACAAAAAGCATGTTTTCATTGCACTCGTTCTCTGACATAGATCGTTTATTTGTTGTGCATGAGGTGTCATATAAAAGATAAAAATATGAATTCTTATGCAGTATTTGTCCTTTTTCAACATAGGTACGTTTACTACCCTAAACACTGACCCAAACTTGCAATTTATGCGTGCAAATGGAATTTTGGTAACACCAATTTCCATTGTTTTAATTCAGTCATACGTGAATTATATGTGCCATAAGTTGTACATCAAATGAAAAAAGAGAAACGGAGTTTTTCATTCATGTATATCCCATCAACGACATTATTCATTATGACGGGAAACTTCTGCCATGAAATCAGGTTTCGTTTTTTCTGGGACACTCTGTATATAATTGTCTAATAAGATGAAGATCACACCTTACCTTACATTTTATCAGTTTCGGTAACTTTATGTTCCACCTTGGTTCATCCTCTGTACCTAGGAATGTATGTCGCATGCTTCTGAGCCTCGATAGCTGGCGACACCTGATGTCGATCACGTGTTTGGACCCGCAGTCGAAGAAAACGACGACACCGATGAGGATGTTGATCACCCAAATGCCAGGTAAGCATATCTGTTGTTGTTGTTGTTGTTGTTGTTTGTGGGGTGGTGGTGTTGGCGGTGTTGTTATTGTTATTGTTGTTATGTTTAATTATCATTGTTGCTGTGATGATGTTGGGTACTTATCATGTATATTGTTGTAGTTTAAAACTACATAATTATAAGCAGCCTAGCATTTTAACAAGACTACATTTTTGAATTCTTAGTTATAATATTTTCTATTTATCTAATTCAAATATATATATATAAACTTTCTGCTCAGACTCGCAAACAAAAATTGATTTAACTTTAAAATAAAACAAAAATTTCGGTGACACGCTTTTCGGTGGTAAAAATATAGTATTAAAGATCAATTATAAACATATAAACATAATACAAATGTGTATACGCCCATTACTCGGTACCAATCTGTTCAAGAACCAATACTAACATGATATCAGAACAGGACCATTTTGAAAATGGTCCTGAAAATGTTTTTGTTTACTTTATTATCATTTGATATGTGCTTTATAATGTTAGGTAAACCTGTATGATTTTATATCATGATTTTCGGAAAAACAAACAAACAATTGCAATCTGTGTATCTAGGTGTAACCATAGATGTCATGGACCGGTGTATCGCGTGGCGGGAGAAGGATAAGCTCGAATTCGACTTCGAGCTCCTCGATGACACATTCTCACCCTGGCGAAGAAAAGATTGCCATGGTAGGTGCCCATACAATGGGGATGGGATGCGAAGGTGGGGGGGGGGGGGGGGGGGGGAGGGGGGAGGCAAACTGATCACATAGGTAGCATGCACCGAGCAAGGGGAGGGGGAGGAGGAACGCATATGAGGGGCATGTGCCTCTTGTTATGTTGTGTTGAATGCAAGTCCTATGGATCTATAACACAGACAGCTTATTGAAGATACACATAATGTATATATTTTGTTTACAATATAATATACATTATGTGATATAAATCAATCACCATTGTTTAAATAGCATTTCATCCCAATTTAGTAGTCGTAGTAGTAGTAGTAGTAGTAGTAGTAGTAGTAGTAGTAGTAGTAGTAGTAGTAGTAGTAGTATTAGTAGTATTAGTAGTAGTAGTAGTAGTAGTAGTAGTAGTATTAGTATTAGTAGTAGTAGTAGTAGTAGTAGTAGTAGTGGTAGTAGTAGTAGTAGTAGTAGTATAGTAGTAGTAGTAGTAGTAGTAGTAGTAGTAGTAGTAGTAGTAGTACTAGTAGTAGTAGTAGTAGTAGTAGTAGTATGAGTATAAGTAGTAGTATAAGCAGTTATAGTAGTAGAAGTAGTAGTAGTAGTAGTAGTAGTAGTAGTAGTAGTAGTAGTAGTATGAGTATAAGTAGTAGTAGTATAAGCAGTTATAGTAGAAGTAGAAGTAGTAGTAGTAGTAGTAGTAGTAGTAGTAGTAGTATGAGTATAAGTAGTAGTAGTATAAGCAGTTATAGTAGAAGTAGAAGTAGTAGTAGTAGTAGTAGTAGTAGTAGTAGTAGTAGTAGTAGTAGTAGTAGTAGTAGTAGTAGTAGTAGTAGTAGTATAGTATAGTATTAGTAGTAGTCGTAGTAGTCGTAGTAGTCGTAGTAGTAGTAGTAGTAGTAGTAGTAGTAGTAGTAGTAGTAGTAGTAGAAGTAGTAGTAGTATAGTAGTAGTATAGTAGTAGTAGTAGTAGTAGTGTTATTATCATCATTATTACTCGTATCATCATCATCATCATCAATTAAAAACTCCCAACAGCAAAAACGAACATTTGGGAGAATCCGGAAAATGGAATCATCGGTGCCCCTGACCATGGCAGTAAAGTGATCATGGTGACAGCCGACAGCAACGCCCAAAACGGTGTGGTCAACGATATCGCACACGATCGCGGAGATGCAGTTGAGATGAACATGGTCAATCCCAGCGACGTGTCATCGCCACACGACATCAACGGCGGGATGGAAGAGGGAGACGTTGCAGATGGTGGAAGGCCCGCCCACCCTACAGACTTGTTGGAACCATTTTCTGATGATGGACACCTGAAGAAATCAGCAGTCCCTTACACGACGAGTGATAGCGAGATTAGGGATGAACACCCGCTGAATATCATGGTAAAATTAATTTGTATTTCTTGCAGATTTTTGTTGTTGATTTGTGTCACGTTTTTACAGCCATTGCAATGAAAAACAAACCAATGTTTGACATTTTGTCTCAATCATCCGGATGTATAATATTGAAATAAATAAAGAAAATGATATAGAGATGTATGTATGTACTAATAAGCTATATATTATAACAATATTTTGATAATATGACAGGACAGATACGTGTCTGTTTTAAAGTTAGACCGAAAATCAGTCTCTGATCTGACGCTTAATTGTTCTGTCAGGACTGCCGCGTCTTTTTCCACAAAACATGCGATGGTATAGCAGGAAGTCAGATTTACAAAAGATTAAAGAACCCTCATATTCGCGATGTCCCTTCAGGGCCACCATACGTATTCAGTTTCCGACCAGTTCAAAATTTGCTATTTAATGAATTTTCCATCTTCTGTTTCTGATATGTTATGCATATTGTTGCAATAAATGTATTGGTCATGAGCAAACGTGTAGGAACTTATTCTTACGATATTTATACATGTCCGACCGCATCAAATTGATAGAACATTTATTTAGTAAACAAATGTATTCATTAATGAGTCGATGAATTAATACATGGACGAGATATCGAATGTCTCCATTTAAGAATAGATCAGTCGTTTGTGAAATGAACAAGTAGACTGGACTTTGAATCAATGTATATTTAATCATGTATTTAACTAATTCGATATTATTGTGTTACACTAATATCTCACGCACGCAGGTATCATCTCAGAACGTCCAGCTCCTCGCCCACCCATTGGTCACGTGTCTGCTCCACCACAAGTGGACGCGGATTGGTCGCCTCTTTATCCTCCTCTCTCTCCTCTTCTACCTCATATTCCTCATCATGCTCACCGGTTACGTCATAGTAATCCCGCCCAGCTACTATTTCAAATCGACCAATGGGACGAACGGTAGCGCCGGAGGTCGGGTCACGTGGTTCGTTGACGGGGAAGAGCGCTGGGTGAAGCAGTGGGCGGGGTCTACGGTGATTGTGTTCGGCGTGCTCGGTGATAAGATCATCCTAATTCTATCGTCAGTGAATCTTATCCGAGAGGTATCAGTTAACTTGTTCCCTACTAGATTTTGAAGTCATCATAGGGTTTATGTATATAGGACCACCATGTTTCCATAGGCAATAGGTTAAATTTCGTGCATACATTTAATCCAACCTAATTTCATTTTAAATAAAATACCATGAAATGATAAACTAGCGTCTGAAGAGACTCTGCCATCTGCGCAATATTATGGCTGTTGGATACACCTTATTGTTTTGTAGACAGTGAATCCGCTGTAAGAGGTATTACGAACAGTTTATATTTCTTACTTTATTTCAAAGAAATTAAGATTATATATTGCTATTAGCATGATATTTGGTGTGTGTGTGTTTTTTTTTTTTTTTTGGGGGGGGGGGGGGGGGATGGGGTATGGATAAACGCATAGATTAGTCAGAAAATCGGCATCTGAATGTTGTTTTGTTAATGTTTTTTTTACTATTCATAAATCAATTGCACATTTCTCATAAAATAACAATCGCATCTATCAGATAAAACGTCCTTTATTTGCAAAAAGTCTTGCACATTTATCATGAAATCATGTAATGCTCGATACTTATTTTAATTTGTATAATAATAATGCTCGATACTTATTTTAATTTGTATAATAAATATTTGTCTTGCACATGTCTCATGAAATAATGATCGCATATATATAACGTCTTTTCATCAGTTCCTTCAGTTAAAGTCGTATGGAATCACCTACTTCAACTTCGGGAACCTGCTGGAGTGGGTGCTGTATACACTGACCATTCTCTTTGGGCTGCCCCTGAGTGGGGTGGAATACATCAAAGGAGTCACCATCAAATTGGTATGGTTATTTTTTATCGCTGTTTCTTCCATCTCCTTCAATATATATTTAATCATGTTTATTGGTATCATTATTGCAAAGATGAGGAAACATACAATACATTAAATGTTTTATTCTACAATTGCAATGGCTTAAAATCACACATCTGGTAAAAAAAAGATGCAAGTTACAATAGATTGCAAGTCAGTAAATGTGCACATTAGAACCAAATAAATCAGATCTGCGCATTTAGTCACATGATCTGACAAGCAATTAATTGCAACTTTACAATCGATTGCATCTTCTTCTGTTTTTTTGCAACGGGGCCTAGCTGTTGGGCACTTGGGCTAATTGTTCACCAGAGCACGTTACAATTGAAAATAATTAATTCAAACATAAAATTATAGAGAAACTGACCAGAAATATATTGTGATTAAAAAAGGGAAAAGAAAATGGGATTCCAACGGGATTCGAACCCGAGACGTCCGGATTGCTAGCTCAGTCGGTAGAGCACCGGTCTAGCAATCCGGAGGTCTCGGGTTCGAATCCCGTTGGAATCCCATTTTCTTTGCCCTTTTTTTAATCACAATTGAAAATACGCGCTTTCATTATCACTCTAATTAGGATTGGCAGTGGCAGTGCGGGGCCGTGGCCGTCTTCCTGGCTTGGATTAATCTCATCCTCTTCGTTCGGCGATTCGCTGCCCTCGGAATCTACGTCATCATGCTCATTGGTAATATTCCTGCGATAATGATTTAATGTTTAAATCATCATGTGGTTTGTAAATATAAACGTTTATTGCCCAATAAAGGAAATATTCGATCCTTTAAACTACGTACAAAATATTGTAACAGCGTGGATTATAAAATTATTGGAGTTGTTTGAATGAGTGAAATTCACCCATATTATTGCTGAATCTTTCAAGCGCATTCATTCAGCGAGAGACACAATTAGAACGGTCTCCATTGATGGATTATGCTTGTAAAAATTATGATCCATATAATTATTAAGTCGATTGTTTCCTTTCATATGAACTGCTTGACAAATAATTATGACGTTTTTATCTTTATTTATGCAGATATCCTGTGGACGTTCTTAAAATTCGTATCGATTCTTGCGCTGTTTCTCGTCGCCTTCTCTATGGCCTTCTACATGTTGCTTATGAATCAGGTATAAAGAACTCCCGACAACCTCTCTCGAATGGGTAAAGTTATGCCTTTATAAAATTCCAACGATGTGAGAGGTGGGTGGTTGGGTAAGCTAGGGGATATAGAGTGGTGAAGTGTGATGTCATAAATGATGTCATCATTTTTTTTTTTTGAATTTTCAAATTTGGACATCATTTTCAGAAAGAACATAATTGTCCAAATACCGAAAATCAAAGGAATATGTTACGTATTGTCCGAGATATGCCCATCCGAATGATTTTTTTGTCAATGGGCAATCAGTGCTATAGTGCACTGGTTCATAAATCTATGAACCAGTGCACCATAACACCGATTGCCCATTGAAGTAAAATTAATTTGGATGGGTATATCTCAGCCAATACGTAACATATTCAATTGATTTTCGGTATTTGGACATTATTATTGATGGTCTTACGGAAAATGGAGTTCAAATTTAAAAATTCGAAAAAAGTGTTTTTATGACGTCATGGCTTCTGTACTCTATGTACCTCTCCATGATAATAGGTGTACGGTTTTACTTTGACCAAACATTTATAATATTTTCTTCAGCAAACTTCATCGAGTACTCTTGTTTAATGAGTGAAAATGAACTTTAAATACACGTGTACCTAGCTAAAATGACAGCGAAAATTGTGTTATAACATCTCCAAATTTACCTTGGTATATCGCATTTTTCGTTGCATTGTATTCCGTTTATTTTGTTTTCCAACAAGGAATTAAATTCACAATAGTAGGCAATTGATACGATATCATAAATATACAATTATGTATAACTATATATAGCTTTAATTGAAAGGGGATCGATATACATACAGCTTTGACTTCTTTTTTTCCCTATATATCAACAAATTGCAGAGAATAATCATAAATTATTATAAAGAAAGGAAGAAATTACAGAGTCGCATTAAACAGTGTTCCACCCTTGGCTCCTCCCAATGAAAAATGCACGGGATAAAAAAAAACTGCCTCCGCCAGGACTCGCACCCCGGACTCCACTTTTGAACGCGGACGCCTCCACCACTAGGCCCAGTCTTATCATTTTCTCCATCTATATGATATTGTTCGCTTATAGGAGCCGTTCCACCGTATAGAGTACTCATTCGCCAAGACGTTCGTGATGATGATCGGCGAGATCGACTTCGGGACCATCTTCCATAGTCGCGACTACCTGGGCACGAGTAACACTCTGGCGATGGGCGAAGAAGACTATTTCATCAATAAGGTGTTCTACGAGGGGATCACCTACGCTATCTTCGCCATCTTCCTCGTCATCATGTCCATCCTCATCATGAATATGATGGTGAGAAGAATAGATTTTTTTTTTTTTTTTTTTTTTTTTTTGAAATATACATATTTTCAGTCGTCGTCGTAGTAGTAGTAAATGTAGTAATTGTACTAAACGTGGCATCAGATATGTTTCGTCGTCGTTGGTGTTATTGTTATTGTTGTTGTTGTTGTCGGTGGTGGTGCTGTTGATGACAATATTACAATTATCCCGCCAAAATAACGTTGGTTTATTTCGCATAAATGATTATGATGGTTTGGGTGGTTATCATTGTACATTTTAGTGTCCGTATGTCTTCGCAAAATGGATACTTGAGTAACCGCCATTGTGTTGATTTTTTTTTTCTGGAAGTATGGAATTGTATAAATTATAAATATTCTGTTTCCAGTTTGTAAGCTGCATTCCTCCTGGAGGAATGTGCTAATCAAAGTCGCCTATTGCCTATTATCTTTGTCTGTAGGTTGGTCTAGCAGTTGATGATATCCATGCCATACAGGAGAAGGCCCAGCTACACCGGCTTGTGATGCAGGTCAGTCATATTGAGACGTTATGGAAACTAATGTAGAGTTTGAAAAATCCCTCAAATAAAACAAACTGTGCCGTTATCCCCAACATAGTAAATTAATGCATCATGACTGTCTTAGTTATGTGAGAATGAAAATAGTTAAAAATGTCTTTAAATTTACTACAGTATTCGTCTGAGTGATATGATAATGACAATTCAAAGATCCATCTGCATGGTCAACAAAATATAAAGAAACATTATTTGTTATTTGAAGACCAGTCGACAAAGGGTGGACTGGTCAGTTTACCTATGTTTGAACTCATTCAGACAAAAATGCTGCATCACTTCGGTGATCCCTCGCACATATTATTCCTAAAGGGGCCGTCACAAATCAAAAACGGAGCCCGCCCGACTTCTCTGCAAGTTCAAAAGGGCATTTTCGCCAGGAATACTGCTGTTGTATATGCTCGATCACTGCGGGCTCCGCCGCGTTGTTTAGGGGTAGGCCGACGTTCGCAGCTCACCGAAACCTGCTCCCAAATTCAGCGATTTTCGCCCGACTCCTTTTGTTTACTGATGGGCGCCGGATTTCTGATCACTGATGTCCATATAGGGTTCGCCCAAGCCCCGTCCAATATGTGACAGGGAGCAAAAATACGCTCGACTCCCTGTCAGATTTAAAATTCGGCGACTCTCTGGCGATCTGTAAATTCGGCCGGGGTCCGTTTGATTTGTGACGCAGGCTTAACTTGATGTCTTATCGTACGGTCTTGATTCAGGTTTATGATATTTATTTATTTATTTGTATTTATTTATTTCCACAAATGGGTGGGATGGCCCTTTCAGCAGATACTGATTTTCAAAGGGGTCCCATAAGCCGTTGACCAACACGAGCATTGAAAACTAAGGGGTTTCACGGACCAACAAACCGGCATGAGCTTTATAGTTCAGTCGGTAAGAGCACTGGTCTAAAGCCCGGCGCAGACAGAGCCGACTCGAACCAATGCGACTGGTTTTAATCAGGCTAGAATTGGGCCCGGTCGGTCGGAGCAGATTTATCGTGTTGAATCGGCCCCAACTGGCATCCGACTGTCTCTCGATTGGCAAAATGTGTGTCGCGAGGCACTGAAAACTGAGCCGATCGGAATGACAACCAGTCGAGTCGGCTCTGTCTGCGCCGGGCATTATGCAATGCGGAAGTGTCTGGATGAATCCTGGGGAAGCCCCATTGTCTTTTGCTCTTTTCCATTTACCTATTATTACCTCTGTAATTCTGTTTGGTTAGAAACTTGAATTTGTGAAGGTTAGAAAGACGATGCCGGATAAAAGTGTTTCGTGTTTAACTAGTTTTTATTGATTGATTTGTGTATTTGTTGTGTGTGTTTGATTGTTCAGTTATTTCATTTTTTCCCGTTTATTCATTTGTTTTGTTTGGTTTTGTTTGTATACATTGTTGCTTATGTGTGCTAATATATGCCGAATGGGTGATGACGGTGTAGAAGACGTGAATTATAAATGCTTTACCAGGGATGTTGTATGTTTCCCAGTCCCATTTTCTTGTTTGTTTGTTTGTTAATGAATTAATTTGGTGTTTCTGCTACCAGACCGAATTAGTGATGACGGTTCAGGAGACGATGCCCATGGCGTTCTAGCGGTCGGCTATCCTGCAGAAGAAGGTGGTGGATATTTATGTTTTGCTATATTTTTTGTTTGTTTGTTTGTTTGTTTGTTTGTTTGTTTGTTTGTTTGTTTGTTTGTTTGTTAATGTATTAATTAATTTTGTATTTCTACTTCCAGGCTGAATTAGTGATGACAGTACAGGAGACGATGCCCATGGCCATTTGGCGGTCTGCTATCCTGCAGAAGAAGGTGGTGGATATGGACGAGAACCCGACGGGACTTCGCAAGTACTACCGGGCCATCAGGGGATATCCAGACTTTGTCCACAACGCTAGTGCAATTGTCAATAGGAAACAGTCCTCGGTTGTAAGTTCAAATATATATCATATAAAAACATGCGATACTAATAATATTTGTTTTATTATTAATATGATTGTTGTTGTTTTGTTTTTTGTTGGTATTATTATATACACTACTACTACTACTACTACTTCTACTACTATTACTACTACTACTACTACTACTACTACTACTACTACTACTTCTTCTTGTATATACTACTATATTTACTAATTATGATAATAACAAAAATGATAATAATAGTTTCGATATAGCGCCTAATGCGATTCAATACCGACTCAAAATGATTTGCACTTTAATATTATTACCCCCAGTCATTATGATACAATGCTTTTTATCATATTAAACCCCAATATTAGGAGGACGTTCTACAAGGGCACAATACTACCGATCGACATCTGACGGATATAAAGCGTCAACTATCGACGATCGATAGCAAGGCGAATGATGGCAACGCGAAGAGAGATGACGAAATCAGTGCGATACGATCGGAGCAGAAGGTGCTCCGTGAACGATTTGTTCGGATGGAAGACAAACTTGATCACTTGGTGCAGTCGATCATAGATATAGCCGGAGTGAATACGAACGCTGCTGATTGATATTTGCTTCATGACAGAGACTATCATTACTACGCTATATTCAAATATAAACGAAACCGACCAGAAATATATTACATAAATGAAAATGGGCAAAGAAAATGTTAAATTGAATGCGTTGAAAACACAAATTTGTAATGATAATAACAGGAAAGGCGCACATGGCGGCGAAATGTCTTCAGAATGAGACGAAATCGTGCGTAAAACGAGAGTATCCACATTTTGTGAAAGACATTATACATCATGTACTCAATATAGTGATTAGTGATGATGTTTCTTTATATCATTCATGATTGATGAACGTCTAAACTGACCCATTTGTTTAGGTTTTTTAATAATTTACAGAAGTAATTATTTAAATATAGACAGTCCTGCAACAATCTCATGGTTTTTTTTCAACAGAAGATTCGATTTTTGTATTCACAGGCCTCCCGTTTTTTTTTAGTATGGATGTTGTTTTTTTATGATAAGAGCAATATTTGCAATGTGCTTCTCAAAATTGCAATTTACTTAACACCATTCAAAGTTCGATTGTTATCAGTGGACATCGGTTACCATTACTAGTGTTAATCTTTTGCTAAAATAATATTTATGTTTGAATGAAATAGTATAAACACTATAATAGGTATGTATTGTCACCTTGTATCATCATGCTGCATATTATAACACCCTTGATTGTAAATTTATATGACTTTGCAACGGAACTGAATCATTAACTAATTACTGTATTAGTATAATGTTGATAGTTTATTGAGATCTGTGTGGCCTGGTTCTGCAGTACTATTTGTTGGGGATTTATTAGTTATTTATAATTTTTGTAAATAATGGTCTCTAGACTGTAAACTAAAGAATTATAAACCAAGGCTCTTTTGTTATTAAAACGCATATTGCGTCAAAGTCATGGCAAAAATATAGCTCTCGCATCACTATGTTTTTGTCAGTTGTGTTGTAAGGTGTGTGTTTCAACTTTCACAAAGATCCTAAGTTGAATTTAACTCTAAGATGCTAAGTTAGACTTAAAACGTATGGAAAGCCACTATATAGTTTCTTCGATTTTTTGGGGTAAAAGTACTTTTTTTTTCAAACGCATAAAATGTTGTTTCATATCACTAATATTTTTCTATTATCAAGGAGATTTCATGTTCTTCATGTAAAATTTATGACAGTCTAAAAACCTTGCATTTTTGCATTTGAATATATTAAAAAGCTACAATTGGCTTTCCATACTTTTGAAGTCCTTTGTGAAACACCCCCATGCAGGTTGTTAACATTTTGTTTGCATCTGTGGATTTGACCATTACAGAACTAGTCATGTACATAAATAACGCACTAGATTTACTGGGACTTGACGTTTTGCTGATGGTTGGTTGGTTGTTTGTTTTTTTGCAGACGCGTTCAATGAATTATGATCATTTACGTCTAGGACCGGCCTTTATCGCCACCTTCTGATATAGACGCGGACAAGATTTGTGCGAAGAGCGGAGCCCTGACCACTAGACCAGAACACCTCTTCTCTTCACTGGCTGATGCCAGTATCATGAAAGCCTTTTTACAAGGTCTCGCGTCTGATTTGAATTCATATATGGCAGGATCAACTGACGAACGCGACTATCACACGAGCAGCGGTAGTCACATGTGACGAGGTAATCTGGGCAAGTGGTCAGAGCTCTGTTCTTTGCACCTATCGGCCCGAGTTTGGAACCTAGGTTGCGTCTCTCTGATGGTGACGATAATGGGTGGTCTCACAGATAAACTAGACAGAGTGCACACACGGAGTGCATACCTCCGCCAACGATCGAAGACTGCGCAGGCGCAGAACACACTAACAGACGAACAAACGGGACCGAAAACATAACCTCCTTGGCGGAGGTAACAATCAAAATTTATTGAACGCGGATGGGAAAAAAAAAAAACAACCAAGCAACCGCAACCATTATCACCAATATTAAATGACTTGCCAACAAGCGCACATCTAACACACTAACATAAGCAACAAATCAAACATAAAGGAGGACATACGTCAATGAATATTCTCTAAACGACATCAGTAATTGTATTGTAGTTTAATAAAAATATATTTTTGATCAATATTGATAGAAGTGCGAGCCATGAGTGTGGCAACCAATTTCATCAATTCTTGCAGCCGCGAAGTTTCACGGTTTTCTACAAGAATGTCATAAAGGTTGCCGACACCATATCCTTCTATCAATGATATATTATATAATAGGTAATATTATATATAAGTGCAAACAGAGATACAAATAAATATGTTATTATAATACTCATTGATTGCGTGAAACATACTTATTCTATTACATAAATACACTTTTATATTATCAATCTCACCGGATGAGAGCTTGAGAGGGGCGTTATAATGTCGATTTGGTCTAAATTGAGTTCTACAAATTATAATCGTGTAAGTCAGAGCCTCGTCTACGTGATGCCATATGTTCCAATACAAATAATTTGACTGAAAAAGAGCAAAGAAATGGGATTCCAACGTGATTCGAACCCAAGACCTCCGGATTGCTAGACCGGTGCTCTTACCGACTGAGCTATAGAAAACCCTAGTACGGCGCTCGTCCCTGAAACCCCTTGATTTTCATTGCTCCAGAAATATATAATGTGATCACATTATATATTTCTTGTCAGTTTCTTTATCCCGTTGGAATCCCATTTACTTTGCTCTTTTTCAATCACATTACATAGAAATTATTTCTTAGAATATTGTTCACCGAAAAGAGTGAGCTATATGTATTGGTTTATAATATACAGATCTCCACAAATCAAGGAGTTTCTTTGGATAATAATAATAATAATAATAATAATAATAATAATAATAATAATAATGAAAATAATAATAATAATAATAATAATATATTCTATTCATATAGCGCCTAATATACAGTTCTCTCTAGGCGCTTTACAAAGTTACAACTACTCGTATTTGCTTCAGACACCTGTTCTAATTCCAAGACGGAACAAAAGCAACCCTGGGCAATTGCGGTTTATTTAAAGTTCGATCTTCGATGCCGCCAAGTAAAGCCAACGACTTGGTAACTAACTAATGAAGATTTTGACATTTCAAGATAATTCAAAATAATGTTCCTTAGTACGTGAATATTGTATCGTTATTGTTTATTTTGATAGACACATTATAGATTATAGATACATTTTACCTGCACGAATTGGAAAGAATCGTGATAATTGTGAAATTAATATTATTCTTTGTCACAACATTTCTCCGTCGCCAAAAAGTTGTAATCAAGGGGGGAGGGGGGTTCGAGACAAGTGGTATAGATACTAGTAGTCGTGACCGATAACAAGCATGACAAGTGGAGTCGAGACCCGTAAAAAGTGGACCTGAGACCGAAAAACTGTGGACCTTTCTGAATTTGGGGGGGGGGGGGGGGTGCGTACGCACCCAACGCACCCCCCTGGCTTCGGACCAGCAACCAGTCCATATAATTATTGTCGCATGTCAGCAGTCACTTTGCATCGCAAACTTCCTGGGCGATCATATCATGTCCAGAAGATCACAATATTGTTATCTATTTCTTTTTACATGCCATTCACTGCATTCCTAAATCATGTTGATTACAAATACCATTATTGCGATTCAGTACAGTCCTCTGAGATTGTCGTACTGTTGTGCGGGGTGCAGCATGTATATCTCCAGGAGAGAACCAGGAAAATAAACCTTTAAATAGGTAATCATAAACCCCGTCTTAACTTGGAGAAATAGACCTTACCTCGATGTCATCCGAGCGATATCTGGATAAGAAAAGTGCAAAAGTGCAAGTAAGATTTAGAGGTTTGCCTCTAACCATTCCCTGGCTTCATGGGTCAACAACCGCTCATTATCGGTCACTTGCTGTATGATTGTGCGCCCGGCGTATACGACCTTCCCGTCGCGCATGAACAGGACCCGGTCCGGATGTGCCTGGAACACCCTGGAAAACAGGTCTTCCATCGGGTCGACAACCAGGCGAATCTTCGAGGTGTCCGAGACGTCATCAGTCATGCACCCGCCATTTTCCGCATCAATTTCGAGAAGCTCCCTGCCGTATACATGGTAAAGGGGATTATTACACTGTATTGAGTGTGTTTATTATTAATAGTAATCATGATTTTGCTGGGCGAGGATATCCTTACCACAACCACACCTCTCTTCATCCTCACGTTACAATATTATGTTATTAAAATATGACAAACTCCAACATCGTGGTGCTTTTCCATCCTCAGGATTTCTCCATTCCTATCTTCTTCTAGTGCTAATCTAAACAAACGGTTGTGTCTGATGCCATTTTTTACAACAAGAACATGAAATCTCCTTGATGATTAAACAAGACAGTTTATTATTTGAGTCGACATTTTTATGTTTTTTTAAAGGGCTTTTACCAAAAAAAAATCAAAGAGCTATCGTCGTTCCATAATTTCTAAGTACAACTTAGAGTTAAGCTCAACTTTGAATCTTTGTAAATCATCCCCCAGGTTTGACTTACCTGGCAGCTTCGACCCGTTCCTTTAGAGACGCATGCTGATTTCGTCTACTGGCATTGGCACCCATGGGCCACATATCCTGGGCGTGAGCCTCGGCGATGTAGACCCCCAGGAAGTCGACCTGGTTTCGGTAGTCGCTGACGAGGGACGCCAACGTACCACCTACTACACAGGCCTGAGGGAGTGAGGTTGTAAAGAAGGGACTGGATAGTGTTATGAATATTCATGAGTCTAATGATATCTATTAACATTGTCCAAATTCACAAAACTTCATTAGAAATATAGTTGTTCTCGCATACCTTGTTGTATTCGCATAACTTATATAAGCATGATTTCGTTTTTTTGAAATTACCTTTCGTCAGAAAGATATTTATGATTGAAGTGTTCAGATTTTCAACTATCACTGGATAGTCATAACTATGTACAAAGTCAATGCAACGAGTTAGCAAATATCACTTTGCATTTTCGCTCATTACTCGGCCATATAACATCTGAAACGTTCACACAATACCCAGACATGCCGGAGGACGTATCAGATCGCAAACTACACTATACTAACCATTCATCACGTTGTGCACATGCCAACAAAGAATACTAGATCCCTTTAATGTGTTTGCCCAAATAAGTTATTATGACGTGGCACGCAAACTCAATGATTTTGGGGGTAATACTATATATATTTGCATTCATTAACTCCGTTTTGTTTTGTCCGTATCTTAATTAAATATTCTCACCATGAGCGGAGGTCAGGAGGCCGAGGAAGCTAGGATCATCAAGGGCCTATCCTTGTTGACATACAGCTGGTCCAGAGTAACGGTCGATCCATCGAGGGCCACAAGGTCTATCTCGGGGACTGGTCCACCCACAACTGAGTGGACAGGGGGAGGGATGGTCACCCCCTTTGGCTGGACGAATGACCCTATTTCAGTCACCTGCAAAATAATGGTAGAATATCAACTTCAATGGCCAGGGCGTAGCTAGATTGGGGGACCAAAAGTATTACAATAAAACATATCACCGAATTTATCATGGGATTATTAATCCCATCAAATTGAATATTTGGAGGTGGGCCTTGGCCAAAAGCATGCCACTAGACTTATTGACTGATTTGAAAGCGTCGTGGATAGAGGATTGTACTCTCGTCTTTCAATGCGAGAGTCGCGGGTTCGAATCTCACTCATTTTTTTTTTGTTTTTGTTATATCAGTAAGGTGCATAATCCACATTGCCGCTCTCCACTCTGGTGTGAAAATGAGTACTCTGTATAAGGAATTTAGGGTGAGGGTGTGCATTTCGAAAGTAGAAGTGACTGGAATGCTCCCCAGGGAGTGGAATGAGTGCACATTAAGTACTGCACTCATTGTCGGTGGGTATTCAATGATCGAGGAATATTATTAGACGCAGGGTCCTCTGGGAGATTCGAGCAAAGAGGCTACCATGCATATGTCCTGGGTAAAAAGTGGTATGTTATGTATACATTAATTCTAGGACTGTTATGCAACTTGTTTTGGCAGGAGACCGTTGTTTCCCCAATATTACGGTAAGTTGTAAACTCGTCACCCTTTTGATTGAACGGAAGATCGCCTTTTGTGAGAAGAAATTAATACAAATACGAGTAGGCCCTCTGTTCATATGGAAACAACGTAGGCCTATTATGTTGTTTCCATGAATTCTCCTACATGCACCAAGTTACAGTATATAAGCAGTGGAGTATTAAAGGCATATATGCGTGGGTTATTAGACGCGTGGATCCATCTTGCGCACTTTTACGCAAGGTACGTAATCCCCATTGGCTCAGTTATAAGTAGCGATCGCAAACTGTCCCACTTCCGAATACCCGAGTCAAAAATGCATCAAAAATAGTCGCGTTCGGAATGTTTGTACTAGTCGAATGGAGATCCATCAGAGATGTTTACGAGCGAAAATATTACGTAACACGCTTAACCGCAACCGACTTCAAAGTGCCGCCGTTTGATGCCTAGGTGACAGCGTGAGAAATTTGTTTGCTGCATGCAATTTCATAAGAAGGCCTTTGTTCAGATATTTCGAAGCACCTCTCTTCGATCGATCCAACACATATCGTGAGTTTACCTCGAGAGATTACGGTGGAGTCGAGTTGGAATTTGCTGACTACCCTTTATAACCCACGCATATATGCCTTTAACTTACCTGGGGGCAGTCTCCATAAGCTTTTGACATTACGACAATGATATTCCTGATTTTCCCCGGGCCGAATTTGGGCTTGAGGTGGCCGTAACCCATCGAATCCAGAGTCAGTAGAGAAGCACGGAGCCCCACATTCTATTGGAAAGTTTTGAGAAAGAAATACAACAAAAAATCATAGCATGCCACCAAGAAAGACATCTAGCTAGTCAGAAATAACCGACTCTCCATTATATCGGACTTTATACTCTGCCGACCGTCGAGCGAAGTATAGAGTGGTATAGTATGATGGCAGCAATGACATCATAAACATCTTTTTTTAGAATTGTTAAATTCGACCTCCATTTTCCGTAAGAGCATCACAAATAATGTCCAAATACCAAAAATCAATTGAATAGGTTACGTATTGGCTGAGATATGCCCATCCGAATGATTTTTTTTTGGTCAATGGGCAATCAGTGTTATAGTGCACTGGTTCATAACTTTATGAACCAGTGCACTATAACACTGATTGCCCATTGAAGTAAAATTCATTCGGATGGGCATATCTCAGCCAATACGTAACATATTCAATTGATTTTCGGTATTTGGACATTATTTGTGATGCTCTTACGGAAAATGAGTTCGAATTTTAAAATTCGAAAAAAGTGTTTTTATGACGTCATGGCTTCTGAACTCTATAGAGACTGATTTTTCGGTCTAGCACATAGCCTACAATTGTATTTGACATACCTGTATAAAGATGATTTTAAAGGGATCTAGTATAAACATGGTCCAAATCCTCAAAATCCAATTGTAATTCTAGCGGTTCCCTTATACCTTGTTGTATTCGTATTAACAATAGAAGCATGGGACAGACATCTGTTTTTCGAATTACCATTTTGTTAAAAAAGATATTTACGATTACGAGTGTTCAGATATTAAACTATCCACTGGATAGTCGTAACCATGTACAAAATCGATGCAATGAGTAAGTGAATATCACTTTGAATTTTTGCTCTTTACTCGTCCATATATAAGATACCCAGTGGTTATATCAGATAACTGTGACCAGCGAACTTTAATTGTAATGAACGAAAATGTGTGACAAACGACTAGATTGAGTGGACTATTTTGTGAAATTGGTCGACCAAAGACGAAATTAAAGTTGACATTGGCACACATTGGGCTTCTCGGGACGAAATTGAAGTAACATTTTATAAAATTGATTTACAAAAGTGTGAAAATGGACTGGAAAATCTATATTACCCCCATTTCAGCCACCACGTTAGGGTCCTTGAAGTCCATTTGTTCCGTGAACATCTTCTGTATTTCATCCGATTGTAAGATTCTTTTATACTCCGTGAACACCTTCGCCGCTTCCTCGCAGCCTCCAAACATTCTGGGCATGTTGGTCGTTTTCCCGTAGAGATACTCCATTTTAATCGATTCGCTATCTAACAATTCCGACTAAGGATGTAGGCGCTCACTATAACATACAAGATAAAAATTTAAAAAACACTTTCAGCATTCGAAGATAATATGATCTTAAAGGACAATGAAATCCAGACAAATTGTTGTATGCACTATAAGACACTAAATAGGATGAATAGTCCCTGAAAATGTGAGCACAATCGGTCAAGAAAACTATGGCTCTTTGAAAAGAGCCATTTATTTCTACGAGTGACTCTAATTAATTGACAACGCACTCTGGCAAAATTGTGGACTAGCTACTCCCCATACATTTTGTACACAAAATTTCAATTTGTTCAATTTTCTCAAAATGTATGTTTACCCTTCGTTTGAGTTCAACACATGTTTTGTAGAATGCATTTATACATACCATATCATGAGTTGGGGAATGAAAAGTGTGACTATGAAGAAAACTGTAAAAATGGGAACATTTGTGTACAAAACATACATAGAGTAGTCCAGTGCTAGGACAGTGCCGAGCCAGTGCTAGACGCAAGTATGAATGGGTGATCTGGTGATACATTGACGAACTTGATTGTGAAAGCACGAACCTTACTTGTGTGCGCAATGACGAAATCGTTGACGAACTTTATGGACACACTGACAAAATTGAAGTTGACATTATTTGTATGAATAATCCAGGTACTATGATCTGGTACAAAATGATTGTTGGTGTACCACAATAATATTGACTATATCTCAGGGTTGTCAAACTCAACTTAGCAACGACGAAATTACGAAAAAAAAAGGTATTGCTTATTCCTCTTCGAGATTCAGAATCAAAAGAATATTAATTTGAAAATGATCTTTATACCTACTAAAACATATTTCCCTTATCAGACACAATGTACATGATATAAAACAATTGTTTCGAGGCCGTTTAATATGTCAATGGTATTGCAATACATGTACAAGCATTCCACAGCTATAAATTGAACGCATACGAGTCTAAACGTACAACGCATATCAGGTTCCGGTAGCTGTGTTTATACGTCTCACGCACCAATATAACACCTACATGTATATCAACGTCATACTTTGGACTTTGTATTTTCACTATATATATAGGGCTAAAATAGCGTTAATCCTTTTTCAGAGCGAGCAAAGTTCATAAACCTAGATTTATTTCTACTTCAAATAATATCTCATAACTCGCACAACACTATTATTTTTAAAGCCATAGAACAGTATTGGGATGGTTGAACAATTTGATTTCAAGTCTACCGGCCGGGGGACATTTTGACTTTTTGGGAAAATACAAAAAAATGCTTATAGACTACTTTGAAAACAAAATCTAAATCGGTTTTTAAATAGTTGTTGATGAAATCTCTATAAAAACATTATTTTAACAAAACATCAAATGCACAATTTTGTATGAAAAAATGGCTAAAACCAATGAGTTTTTAAAGAGCGCCCTCTTGAGTTGTAACGGCTCTTTTTTTAAATGATAACTGGGTTTTTACTTAGTCATTTGTAATTGTGTATACCTTTTGAGCATGGTAGAATTATAACTATTAGTTTGTAGTGTGATGGTGCAGGTTTTGGTTATTCAACTATCCCTTTAAATAACTCTCATTTGTTCCTTGTCCATTTTGCCCATAATTATGTCCTGATGAGACGGTCAGAACTATGGTCAGAACCCATACTTCAATGTCAGAACCCTGAAGAAGTGCGCCTATGGCAAGCCGTTTGTCGAAAACTCTGCTTTTCTCAGATAAACTGAGTTTTTCTCAGATGTGTTCGCGAACAAAAAACATAGCGGAAAACGAAAAAATGGTAATTAATATTCTATTTTTAAAAAGGTTCAGATTTCATTAAAATGTTCACGCAATTTTTAAAAAGGGGTACCTTTTCGTAGAGGGTCAAAACTTGTATTTAATATGTGTACTTACAGTGTTTAAAAAGGGGAGTTTTGGATAATGTGTACTCTAAATGCATGGAAATGGGTTCATTTTTTGAATGCCACTTTGTAACCTTTTTTGTATAATTAGCTAAAAATGTACGCAAAACGCCGAAAATAGGAGTCATTTTTCACCTCCAGAACGATCACTGTCGGGAACATGTACATCCTTTCTCGAGGTAGAAATGGTTTTGTAATCATGGTAATAGATCGACGGTCAAACATTCACAGAAAACTTGTTGCGAACTCCTGTCCTGGAGCAATACATTTTCTAATCACCATATTCAGCCCAAAGGAATAGGTAGTAATGATCACACATTTAGCTATGAGAATAATTCATGTTTTCTAAGTAAAGTCATATCATATCAAATACTACGAACTGGAACAAAATAAGTGTTCGTGTATCGCAATTTTACCGACTGTATCTCACTGTATTGACCAACACAATTTAACTCAGATGAAATTCATAGGAAAGATTTCGATTCCCTCGTCGATAAACCAGTTCAAGAATGCTAATTTTAAAATGATCTTTACACTGTAGGCCTACCAAAAAGGCAATATTTTCCGTTTGTACCTTAATTGACATCATAATTATCAAACCATTGTTTCGAGGCCGTGTCTATGACCCCGTTTACAGTGCAGGGCCGGGCCGAGACGCGTCTCGGCCCTGCTTAAATTGCGGTACTCGGCCCCCCCCCCCCCCCAATTTTGGTGCGTTTACAGTGGCGGTCTCGGCCCTCGCGGCCCGGCCGCCCTTTCAATATCTTGTCGTAGTGGCGCTCTGCATGTAAACAAACACAGAAATACAACAAACCATTATTTTGGAGGCACGCCGGGGTCACAGAACAAAGGCGCGTTATTTGCAATGAATTGTTTTCCCAATTTGGTACCGCATTTGGCCCTGCGTGCGTTTACAGTGAGAAAAAGCGGGGCTCGGCCGCGGCCGAGACTACCTCCAGAGCGGGGCCAAATGCGCGGCCACTTTTGGCCCCGCATTTGGCCTTTTGAGCGTTTACAGTGAAAAAAAAGGCCGGGCCGAGACGGCCTTTTTTTCACTGTAAACGGGGTCTATGTCGATGATATCTAATACACGCATTCCACAACATCAATTGGACGCATATCACTACCAGAATGATTCTTAACAAACAACACGTCGACGATACCTTCAAATATTTGAACAGAATTTGTATCAGATTCTGGTATACACTCTAAAAGATAACTTGTCAAAATGACCAGAAACCTAGTCAGCCGGGCACCTGCACTATTTCTAGTCAAAATGATCCGGAATATCTAATCAAATACATTGATGTTGTAATTTAATATTGTCTTTGTATACAGACAAATATTCCAAAATTATATTCAATAGCATTTTCACGTTATTGAGTATAATTTTAACATATTTTTCTGTACACAAAGGCACTACAAAATTGGAACATCAATGTATTTGAGTAGATTTTCCAGATCATTTTGACTAGAAATAGTGCAGGTGCTCGGCTGACTAGGTTTCTGGTGGTGTAGAGTGGTCGGAGAGATTGGGGAGGCGCGCGAATGATTGAGGGGACGCGGCTTTATGTATCTATTTTAGTAAAAAAAATGACCCCTTATTAATGGGGGGCATGTGCCCCCCCCCCCCCCCCCACACACCCCCGTCGTTACCCCACTTGGTAATTGTGTGTATACACTTCTTACGTATCATTACACGCACCAATATGACGCATTGCCGTTAAAATCATATTTTGGACTTAGTATTTTCACTTGTCATAGTTTTAAGGACGCGTTAACACGAATTGGCTAAAATCCATATAACGTGAAAGGAAAATATTATGATGCATAATTACTTTTCAGATCGATATATCGGAACAAAAGTAAAGATCATATAGGCCTATATACACTTCATAGAGAGGTCTAGTTTTCAAATATTATATTGTAAAATAACCCATATTAACCTCACACAACACTCTCTCTCACCTGTAAAGCCAAATCAAACGTACTTTCACTTGAATTCTAACACACGAATTATAAACACTCACTTTTGTTTTATTCCGGAAAGTACGGAAAGTCGGAAACGCCATGATATCTTTAACATGTTATAAAGGCATGCGACAGACTCGGAGATACATGTATATTATCATGTCCCATAATAAAGTGAAAAAATCTATTTTCTTGATAAAGGTGTGCAAAAATAATTCACTACATGTGTTTGTCAAAATGCCATGCTTACCAAGTGTTTATAATAGTTTTACTATTTGTACAGGGCAATCGAGGGAATTTTCCTCTGTCAATAGACACACAGTCACATGTACACGCACACGGACACACAAACATACGCTCATACACATACACACGCACACACATCCGCACACGGACACACACACACACGCTCACACATGCAGACATCCGCACGCGCACGCACACACACATGTGCCTACACACATACAAACACACACACATACGCGCCCACACACTTTTTTTTAAACACACACACACACACACACACACACACACACACACACACACAATCTGATCATGGTGTGTACCGGCGGATTTCAATGCTTACCCGTCTGTCAGTAAACGTATACTATAGGTCCTCGCATATTGAAAAATATAAATTTGTACACGTTTCGTTCGAATGTTTATGCTTTTTCACTGATCGATCAAGTAATAATGTCTCTTTATAACACAGGATAAATAACGAACAGCATGATAGAAAATTCGAAATTCTATCTGAAACACTGCTTATAACGACAAACAACAGTCGCGCTGAATTGGCTTGAAGTGATCTTTTTCACCATACATGCCACGTAATGAAATTATTTCAGTGCACATTACAACCAGCACGGGGGCTAGCGCTTCTGATATTAAAAAAAAAATGAGTGCTTTATTTCGTCAGGCATTTGCAAACAAGTGACAATGCAGGCACAATTGTGGCTGCCTTCAAAATTACAGTAGGGATATAGTCCCTATATGCACGAGAAGAATTCTTTTATCAGTGACCACTGAACGTTGACAAGTCTGCGAGAACCTCTTTTCTAATTAAATGGTTACCAGTGAAGTACCCATGTAGACCGGCAGCCCAGAGGTCTTTTGTGCATCGAAAAGCGTACTGATTGTTGAACATATGAATATTTAGAGGAGAATATAACAAATCCAAACATATGAGTCTCCCGGGCTGTACCCGGGGATAAAGGGGTCCTTTGCGCCTCCAAAGTTTGGCCCCTGGGGATTGTCCGATGCTTCTATTTTTGGGGGGTCTTTTTTGTGGTCGATACGTAATTACTCGGGTGCCTCTTCATATTCTTGATGACACCTTTGGTGTTTAATTTCCCATCTTAACGGTTAAGGACGACGTGCAGCTGCATGCTTCCAAGCCAATGTGCGTCTTCGCAAATCGCCAAGACTACTAAGGATTCAGCAAAAACACATCACGGTATCGCTATAGATATCTTTAACATGGTTAAGGCACACCAAGGCTTCTTCAAAAGGTGACAAGACATGTCAAGACGTCACGAAGTTTGTGAACATTTAAAACATTGTTGGGCCGATTATTGGTCCCTCCCATTCCATCAAGACCGACCAAGAATGCGAAGTGTCATCACGAAGTGGTTCTCAACATCGACAAGACATCATTGTAAGAACATCAATATTTGTCGTGGGGCACTCGGCGTGTATAAACGCCAAGCATTATCACCAATGGGTTTTTAGGGGTCTTGCAATGTTAACAAATTCCAAACATCCACATAAAATTTCGATAGAGCTCACCCCACCCACCCACCCAGGGGCGTAGACAACGGGGGGGATGAGGGGGATGCATCCCCCCACCTCACAAGGGGGGGGGGGGATGACATGTACAATCATCCCCCCCCCCCCCCCAGGTTTTAGGGAAGGATATATATTTTTGTGTGTGTATCTGTATACGAGTGGGAAAGAAAACATTAGTTGTATGAGCTAAGACTTGTTAATTCTTACGTTCAAAAAGTAATTTATACATCCACTTTCAATTTTCGCTGCGCGCTTCGCGCGTGAACAGAATTATCTCAGTTTGTTGAGTAACTTGCGTATGGTCTGGGGTGAGTATTTTTTTGGTATACCGGGCCACGTAGTTCCAGTGTAGGCTGGCATTGCTCTGGCTGCTTGTGTGACGTGCACCAAATTGCACCATTTCAAGTATATATATAAATGCAAAATCTTCTACGTGGGAGAGGGATACCCCCTCCCAAACCCTCCCTATTTGGCTCTGCCCCAGCCCTCGGTAGCTTCGCCCCTCGGGACTCATTATTGGCAAATATGTTGTTGGATCATACATAATGTGGCATATGGTGATGTTGGAACAGTGTATGATGCTCAATATAAGTAAAATATTTGTGTGTGTGTTGGGGTGCGTATTTATTAGTGTGTCAATTATTTGTTTTCTTCATGAAAATATATTTAAAATTTCTGGTCGATCAATAACACGCCTTCCCCGATACAGTCAATGTTAAGCTTGAATTTTCTATCTAGGTAAGCACCAGATTGCACAATTTCAAGTCCAAAAATGCAAAAGCTCCCTACCGTGGGAGGGGAAAACCCCCTCCCATCTTAACATCTAACCCCCCCCCCCCCCCAAAAAAAAAAAAAAACTGAGAGGACTTTTAAGCAATTTCCTTGGTCTTGAACAATTTTGGCAGGCGGTCTCGGGCGCGAACAAATTTGGCGACGGACCCCCCCCCCCCCCCCCCCCCCCCCCCAATTAGAGGACTTTCAGCCAATTGTCTTGGTGTCGAAATATTTCGGCAGGTGTTCTAGTCCGCGAACAAATTGGTCTTGGTCCGGTGAACGGCAAATCATCCCCCCCAGGTGTAAGAACTTGTCTACGCCACTGCACCCACCCCCTATCCAAACTTTTTTTTGTTGGAAATCCATCTCCGACATGGACAGAAAACTGAAATCATATAATGACTTTTTAAAAGTCATTATATGATTTGAGACGAGTAAAGTGTAGTTTTTGACACTAAATCATTATTTATTTATTTATTTATTTATTTATTTTTTTTTTTTGGGGGGGTGGGGGTTCCAATTTTGTTTATTTTTTATCAAAATTGGCCCTGGACCCACCCACCCACTTCCAAGTTTTATTTGGAATTTGGGTACTTAGGGGCCTTGCAAAGTTTAAAAAATCCAAACATCCAAATAAAATTTCGACAGAGCTCAACCCACCCACCCACCCCCCTATCCAAACTTTGTTTGGGGGCGAAAGCCATCTCCGACATGGACAGAAAACTGAAATCATATAATGACTTTTTAAAAGTCATTATATGATTTGAGACGGGGGGGGGGGGGGGGGGGTTCCAATTTTGTTTATTTTTTTTTAATCCAAATTGGCCCTGGACCCACCCACCCACTTCCAAGTTTTAATTGGATGTTTATAATTTGTTATACTTTGCAAGGCCCCGTAATGTGTTCATTATAATTATGCGAACACATACGTCAAGTCCAACACTATAGCAACAAAGCGAAAACAAACAGTCACCGAACATCCAAAATTGTATTAGTTGTATGTATTTATTATAGAAGTATGTCATGTATGTGTCATGATTGTGGCTAACAATGCCATCAATATTTATATTCGTATCAAAATATCATTACACATGAAACATAACGTTTTAGCACCGAATATACCATGTTTATATACTGATAGAAGTGTGCACTATGAGTGTCGCAACCAATTTCATCAATTCTTGCAGCCGCGGCGATTCGCGTTTTCGACAAGATGTCATAGAGGTTGCCGACACCATTACACCTTTCTACGCAAAATATATAGAGTATTTTAGTTGTATAAGATATGTTGTGATAGAAGTGATAGAAGTACTGATATAGAGTGGTGAAGTGTGATGTCATCAATGATGTCATAAACATTTTGTTTTTAGAATTTTCAAATTTGAACTTCATGGGCATATCTCAGCCAATACGTAACATATTCAATTGAGTTTCGGTATTTGGACATTACTATTGATGCTCTTACGGAAAATGGAGTTCAAATTTAAAAAATCGAAAAAAGGGTTTTTATGACGTCATGGTTTCTGTACTCTATACTGATATACACTGAATTTTTATAAAATGTATGCGCCATGAGTGTGGCAACCAATTTCATCAATTCTTGCAGCCGCGAAGTTTCACGTTTTCAACAAGAATATCATAAAGGTTGCCCAAAACCGTCGAAACATTCTTCTACGTAATATAAATAAATGCTAAATATGTTACAATTATTTAAGAACTGGCAATAATGTGTTAGCACTAAATATAAACAAAAAATATATAATTATGAAAGGTCCCACACCATTTGCTCGCTTCGCTCACGCGAAAACATGTTAATAAGGTTTGCATCTAACCAGTCCCTCGTTTCCTGCAGTCCCTTAATTGGTAACATTGTACTAACATACATACGATAGAACAATTAAGTTAACCCTCTTTTCCCAGTAAGTCATTTAAGCTAGTATTCTTGCAAAACATTATATAGGCTTGTTTCATGAAAGGGACTTAGCTATGTGTCTGGAGTAGAGCTATAGGTTTCAATTATCTCCGCGTTTCGCACAGAGCGTCGAAAGCGGTTGGAAATTCAAATGCTTCATTTAGGGTCTGAACGCAGAGATAATTGCACCCTATTGCTTCGCGCCAGACAACGTACATGTACATGGCTAAGAGCCTTTCATCTGCTCATTAAAGAAGCTCCTGGGCCTGGGTCTGAAGTTTAAAGGTTCGCTTCTATCCAGTCCCTAGCTTCATGAGTCATCAACCGATCGGTTTCGCCACATTGCTGCATGATTGTGCGCCCAGCGTAAGCGACCTTCCCGTCGCGCAGGAACAGGACCCGGTCCGGATAGGCCTGGAACACCCTGGAAAACAGGTCTTCCATCGGGTCGACAACCAGACGAAATTTGGAGGTGTCCGAGACGTCGTCAGTCATGCACCCGCCATTTTCAGCATCAATTTCGATTTGTTCCCTGCCGTAATAAAACAATTTCACAATTATATTATCAAGTGCATTATTTTCACTATTATTTCATTATGCTTTTTTGATTATTACCCTTGATTGTATTAATTGTATTGAACAAAATTATTCCTTGAGCGCTATGTTGAGGTGTCCTGATTTAGTATAATTATATTCAATATACCGTATGAATCATACGGTATGATAGTTAAGAAAGCTTAGATGAAAACTGATTTCCGTCATGCATACATTCTCGTGTTGATCTAGCTGCTCGTGATATGGTTATGTAAACCTGGCACAGACAGAGCCGACTCGACCCGATCCGACTGGATTTCAGTCGGATCGGTTTAGTGTGCGGTGCCTCGCGACTCACATTTTGCCAGTTGAGAGACAGTTGGAAGTCAGTCAGTGCCAATTCAACACGATGAATCGGCTCCGATCGACCTGGCCCGACAAGCCTGGCTGATAACTAGTTGGGTCGGTTCGAGTCGACTCTGTCTGCGCTGGGCTTGAAATGCGTTGGGTTGTATTTTTACAAAACTTAACAAAAACACAATCGTAATTATTAAAGGGAGTTTTATCCTTAATATTAATTAACAATGTATTAATCCGTTGGAGCAGTGGAGACGATTCATTATGGTATACATAAAAGTTAAAAAAAAGAGCCAAGCCCGAGATATGTTGGTCGCAGTTCTGCATACCATTATGTTTTCTTTCGGTTCAGCTCATTATACGGTGCCTAAGGATTCCTGTCTTGCCGGTCAAGAGCCAGTCGGAGATCATTCGAGGCCGATTCAACATATTAAATCGGCTCCGACTGAGCGAAACCGACTCTAGACTGACTGAAAACCAGTCGGATCTGGTCGAGTCGGCTCTGTGTGCGGAGGGCTTTACATGTGACGGCTGTGACGGTTACACTCTATATGACCGAATGAACCTGAGACCTAAGACACTACAGCCTCTGTATACTAGCTATTAGCCAAACACACCAGGGCCCCGTTGCAGAAATTAGAGATACAATCGACTGTAAGTTACAATTAATTGTAAGTCAGATCATGTGTTCTAAATGCGCAAATCTGATTGGTTGAAACGCGCAAATGTGCTGACTTACAATCGATTGTATCTCTTAATTCTGCAACGGGGTCCGAAATATCTACCGAAATATTTCTTAAGTTGAACTTAAACTATAAGTTGGACTATCTATTTTGGAAAGCCGTTTGGTGCTTTGTTAAATTGCCGAAAAGCTTGTTTTAAAAGGCATACAATTTTTAACAAAACAATATTTATTACTATCAGCGATATTCTATGTTCTTGATGAAGAATTTCTTTAAAATGTGATGTATTTTTTAATTCTATACTACAGGGTAGAGATGGCATATACTTCTTTTCCCAATAATTTATGTTGAAATTAGAATCTTCGTGGAACACCTCTGGGCCACGTTTCATAAAAAAAACCTTTTCAATTGTTAGAACTGTCCAACTATTGTAACTAGAAGGTCAACAGCCAATCAGCATGGAACATTATAGCGGATGCCATGGTAGTTACAATAGTTGGACACTAACAATAATTGCAGAAGTGTTATGAAACAGGGTTATGGCCTTTGCGGTCTACACTGTTAAAACGCTGTGTAAACAAATTCAACAACTTGTTGACAATTTTCAACAACCGCTGTTTGACATATGAACCATCCAACTGTTTTTTAAAACATTCAGCAACCCCAGTTGTTTAAAGTTTACACAACTGTTGTTTTAATTTGTTCTACAACTGTTGTTTAGAATAAATTTCAACAATCCTGTTGTTGAAATAGCAAATACAAAACAAGATGTAAAAGCGGCAAGGGTAGGAATCGAACCGGGGATCTTTGGGTTATAAAGGGCCGGTCATACTTGCGGTAATGGACGTAGTGATCTGTAGGGTAATTTAATGTGGGTCAATCGTGGTGTAAGTACGTTAAACTAGGTTAAACTAGGTTAAACTAGGTTAAACTACGTTAAGGTACGGTGGTTGGCCACGGAAGGGTACGGATAAGTACGTTTAAGTACATTCAACTACGCTAGACTACGCTAATGTGGGTACAGCTTGCTCACGGACAGGTACGGAGTGGTACGTCTGACTACGCTTGAGTACGAGAGACTGCGGTAGCCACTACGCTGGACTACGCTAAAGAACGTCAAACTACGGTAAATAGCAACCACGCACGGAGTATAACAGCCAACCGGCTGTGTGGTACGGCCATTGCGCTTGTTTTTCAAACATAGCAGGTCTGTGAAATTTTTCTTATTTTGTTAAATTAAACATGTCTGGATCAAGACTGTCACTGTCCGTTAGGGACAGACAGGTTGCCATTTTCCTATTGGCCCGTTAAGGACGTGCGCAGTGGCGATGCGCAGTATTCTCGATACAGTTACGTGCTCTTACGTGCAAAACTGCTGACAAAAGTCAAGTTTGTAGCCTGAATCCTCCTACAACTTTTAGTGTCACTGGTGTCAACAAAATATGATACAACTACATAAACAAGTGACAAATATCACAATAATTTCACCAGTAGCATAACTCGAGCGATAGAAAACACCCAACTATAGCTGTGAATGTCTGAATGTTTGGCCGTGGCTGAGTGCAATAAAGTTCACGCTGCATGCTGTATGCTCGGTACTGTACGTTACCAGTAGACTCGATTCCCAGTCGTAAAGTAATAACACAATGTGCTCAATTAATTATTTCTGTAAAGATCGAGTCAAATCCTATGATGATGTGAAAGCAAGTAATTGAATTAAATCTTATTCAAGTGCTTATAGATCCATTAATGCTCCTGATTTTCAAGCTATCTTGCATAATATAAAAGGAAAATGGCAACGTGCCGGTCAGTCATATAGAAGATGGCAACGTGCCGGTCAGTCGTATAGAAAATGGCAACGTGCCGGTCAGTCATAGGTTTATTCCGAAGGTAATCAAGAAGTGACCGTCATGTATATTGACCAATACACAGAATTCTATATGACTGACCGGCATTTGCCATTTTCTATATGGTCAGTCATATATAGAAGATGGCAACGTGCCGGTCAGTCGTATAGAAAATGGCAACGTGCCGGTCAGTCATATAGAACTGGCAACGTGCCGGTCAGTCGTATAGAAAATGGCAACGTGCCGGTCAGTCATATAGAACTGGCAACGTTGCCACGTTGCCATTTTCTATACGACTGACCGGCACGTTGCCAGTTCTATATGACTGACCGGCACGTTGCCATTTTCTATACGACTGACCGGCACGTTGCCATCTTCTATATATGACTGACCGTATAGAAAATGGCAAATGCCGGTCAGTCATATAGAATTCTGTGTATTGGTCAATATACATGACGGTCACTTCTTGATTACCTTCGGAATAAACCTATGACTGACCGGCACGTTGCCATTTTCTATACGACTGACCGGCACGTTGCCATCTTCTATATAACTGACCGGCACGTTGCCATTTTCCTTTTATATTATGCAAGATAGCTTGAAAATCAGGAGCATTAATGGATCTATAAGCACTTGAATAAGATTTAATTCAATTACTTGCTTTCACATCATCATAGGATTTGACTCGATCTTTACAGAAATAATTAATTGAGCACATTGTGTTATTACTTTACGACTGGGAATCGAGTCTACTGGTAACGTACAGTACCGAGCATACAGCATGCAGCGTGAACTTTATTGCACTCAGCCACGGCCAAACATTCACACATTCACAGCTATAGTTGGGTGTTTTCTATCGCTCGAGTTATGCTACTGGTGAAATTATTGTGATATTTGTCACTTGTTTATGTAGTTGTATCATATTTTGTTGACACCAGTGACACTAAAAGTTGTAGGAGGATTCAGGCTACAAACTTGACTTTTGTTAGCAGTTTTGCACGTAAGAGCACGTAACTGTATCGAAAACACTGCGCATCGCCACTGCGCACGTCCTTAACGGGCCAATAGGAAAATGGCAACCTGTCTGTCCCTAACGGACAGTAGACTGTCGATGCTGGTGTTGTGCACGGTAGAGTACGTTAGAGTACGCTAGAGTACATTTAAGTACGTAACGAAGTACGTTAGACTACGCTAGACTTCGTTAGACTACGTTAGACTACGTTAAACTTCGGTTTAGTAAATATTACTACGGATGCCTTTAACGTACTGCTCTTTTGAACATGTTCAAAAATTAAATCGAAGATCACGGCTCCCCCGAGTTAATACCAAGTTAGCATCACAGACAACTACGGTACGATACGGATGATAGTACGTTCAACTACCTTCAACTTCGTTCAACTACGATCAACAACGTTAGCCACCACTACGTTCAACTACGTCCACTACCGCATGTATGACCGGCCCTTAAGTCTAACACGCTACCGCTGCGCTAAACTCGGTTCGCTTGGTTTGCGATGGGACAAAAGGGGTTTTGTCGCGATCGAAACTATCACGTGATTTAACAGGTTTCATCAACGCTTGAACAATGGCCGCTTTCCTAACCCTTCTTTGTACAACTTATCATGCTACACCTAAAGTTGTAAGAAAAGAATCAACAACCATTTTTACACAGCGTTTTTTTTACACAGCGTTTTAACAGTGTACAGGACAAACTCCGGACCAGCCTTGACCATGTTCACCTACCTGGCCGCTTCGATCCGATCCTGCAGAGACTTGTGTTGGTTTCGTCGACTGGCATTGGTACCAAAAGGCCAGATAACCTGGGAGTGAGCCTCGGCGAGGTAGACGCCCAGGAAGTCGACCTGGTTTCGGTAGTCGTTGACGAGGGACGCCAACGTACCACCTACTACACAGGCCTGTGGGAGAAAATACAGAGGAGAATTGATTTGTCATAACAAAAAATCATTAACCATGTTAACAACCGGTACAAAGTACATGGACATTCAAGGAACTGGCTTGTTGTCGGTTGCCAACTCCCCAACAAGAAAATCGCATTGACATTAATTTAACAACTATTTCCGCGAAAGTACAATTTATAGTGAAGAATAGCATGAAAAAAATTTCTTTCTTGGCAGTCTATTCCAACTTGAATGGATGTAAAAAATTAAAAAAACTACGCCAAACGTTATTAAAGTGGGTGTTTTTTGCTATGAAAGCGTTGTGACCGTTCAAGGAATCGTGAGCAAAAAAAGAAGAGCCACATGACAGTTTGAGCTTTGTCCAAGGTTCTAGGACAACTACCCCCTGGACAGTTATTACCCCTGAGCGATTACCTCCCGGCCAATCACCCCCGGACGATTTCCACGAGACAAGTACCCCCGAGGCAATTACCCCCCCCCCCCCCCCCCCCCCCCACCCCGTCTTATATAATTATGTTCTTACCAGAAGCGGGGGTCAGGAGGCCGAGGAAGCCAGGATCATCAAGGGTCTATCCTTGTTGACATGCAGCTGGTCTAGAGTAACGGTCGATCCATCGAGGGCCACAAGGTCTAACTCGGGGACTGGTCCACCCACAACTGAGTGGACAGGGGGAGGGATGGTAATCCCCTTAGGATAGGCGAATGACCTTATTTCAGCCACCTGCAAAATGATCAAACATAATAGTGAAACTGACCAGAAATAAATAAGAAAAGGGGCAAAGACGGTGGGATTTCTCTGGAATTCGAACCCGAGACCTCCGCATTTCTGAATCTGTTTTGGGTATAACCTGTCCATAATGGGATAAATTATCCCGTAAAATTAAATATACCGTTATAAATTTACCGTGTAACCATGCCACTTGACGTAGACTAATTTATAAAAAGTGTTGTGGCCTAGTGGATTTGGCTTTTGTCTCTCGATGCGGGGATCGCGAGTTCGAATCCTAATTTACCCGGGCTCTGTTTATACACAAGGCACGTTGTTCTCCACCCAGGTAATAATAACATGACTATTTATAGAAATAATCTATGAAAAAAGGGAATATCATTATCATATCACTACTACATCCCAAATAAGAATGTTATAGACACGTGATTGGTCGAAATGCGGTCACATGTTTAAAAAATGATTACATTATTACATGTACTCAGGTGATGGATGTAAACCAACGTTGCCTCTGTTGTCTGTGATCTGCGAGGATAGTCATGCCTCGGCTCCGCCTCGATGTAACAATTATACCCTCGAAGATCACCTCGGCAATGTTTAGTTTTCACCATCACGATTATCATGGTAGTCGATGATTATTTGCTCATAATACACTAAAAAATACTAAATTACAGGAATTAATGGAGTTAAACTAAGGCTATAGAATTAAGCGTCCTTGGTGTAAGCCCTTGTTACATATCACTGGATAGCGGTATAGCGGACGCCCGACGGAGAGTTAACATTTCAATCCGTTCGTCTCCGTTCGTATGCGTTTCTTGTCCGTTTCTTGTTCGGCAAATGCGGTCTTTGTCAGGCAATGTTCTATGTGCATTCGAAGCAATGGAGACGACATTCACCACCGGATAATTTGATTTCGCAAAATGTTCTGTTTGTCGGGCACCCGTTCACGATATCCGGTGATATGTGAAAATTAACACCTATAATTATACTCACTTTGGGACAATCACGATATTCCATATCCATAACGGCAAGGATACCCATGAGTTTCCCCGGGCCGAATTTCGACTTGAGGTGGCCGAAACCCATCGAATCCAGAGTCATTAGAGAAGCTTGAAGCAAGATATTCTATAGAGAATTTAAGAAAGAGAAGCACTCACAAAATCAAAACATATCATAAACATGTCCAACGTGTGCCCTCTGAACAAAGGAGGGGCATCATTCAAAGTCACTCGCTGTTTGGGCTTATTCCATTCATCGCGTACAGCATGGAGGCTGCCATTATATTTTTTCAAACCTTGAATTTGAATTGTTCGCGCTACCCGAACAAGCAAGCTCGGCCTCTTTTTGTTAGCTCTCGCAGCTCGCATGGTTTGTCTGTTTGTGCACAACAAAAGGCAAAACATGAGCCAACAAAAAGACTAATTCGGATTTGACGTCACATTCTAGAGTGAACTATTCAAAATCCGAGTTTCATAAACATAAATGGCAGCCCCCATACTGTACGCGATGAATGGGATTAGCCTGTACATGTGTACAGCGAGTAAATTTGAATGATGCTCCTTCCTTGCCCAGAGGGCCAATGTTGGAAGTATTTGCATGAAATTATGTTTTAATGTGTAGAGAACTTAAAGGGTACCACCACCCAAAAATAATATTCTTATTAAAGAAAGGTAACATCTTTAGTATTCCATTCCATCAACAAGTTCACAAAAATATGTTTCCAGAAAAAAAATATATAATTGGAAACGCATCACCATTCTAAAGCATGCGTTCATGCGGTCTGAATTACGCAGACTGCTATGTGTGCGGTGAATTGCAATGCGTGCAGAGCGAACGAATCACCCGGGAATCTATTGTTTACAAACGTGCGCGTGAATAGCTGCATTGGCGCACTCGCAAATGGTTGGCCCGTATGGAACCAGTAAATAGCAGTGGTTCCGTAAGTGGTGGAAATTAATTGCTTTGTTTATGAACTACACAACCCTTCGCAAAATGTTGGGTATCTATTTGATATCACAAAACGGTACCAAAACATATAATAATGTGTTGTTCTTTGCCTGGTGGTCCCCTTTAATCAAAATTAAATAGATGTTGTGGAAACTGTCCCTTTAATGGCATTTATCATCCTTCTACGTGAAGTCACATGTTCATCTGATGTATACCTGGATGTATAGATATCTTCATGATAGTTACTTTCGTAAAAACAAGACTATACACGACATTTAACAATCAAATGTACATGACTATTTGCTAAATTTGGCTTTTATAAAGGGTCAGAATAATATCATGTCGCCGCAAGATATCTCGGGCCTTTGATACAACATTCAGGTTTAATGCCAATCTTAGTTGTAATGTCATGGTCATTATCAGTATCAAATAAGGGCTTTTATTCACATCCATTCAAAATATACAAAATACAGTCAAATCTGTCTATAGCGACCGCTCAAGGGACCGGCGAAAAGTGGTCGCTATAGACAGGTGGTCGCATTATACAGGTTGGCGGCCAATTTGAATTTTTGGTCGCACATTTCCCTGTATGCACATGTGTAATTAATTGGCATCTGTACCCACACGAGTCCATAGTTTAATTTAGTATGTGTTGCATGCATAACCACTACAAATATTGGAATTATATTAGCATTATAGTTTAAATGATATTAAATGCTTGTATAAGCTTTTTAAGTGAAATTAAAATTTTTAAGTTTACTCATCATGAGAGAATCAGCTACGCTTCCCAGGTCGAAATTCCCATAGAACCAACAACCATAGGAGACCAATAGAAACCCATAGGCCTATTGGTTTCTATGGGTTTCAATAGGGAAAGTGGAACATGGGTTTGTATGGGTTTCTAAGGGATTCATATGGGTTTCCTATAGGTTTTGATTCTATGGGAATTTCGACCTGGCAAATGTCTATGGGTCCCATAGAAACCAATATAAACCCATAGGAAACCCATAGGAAACTCATAGGAAACCCATATGATTGTCCTATGGGTTTCTATGGGAATTTCGACTTGGGACTACTACTACTCACTGGCTTAAATCTGTTCGGAAAGCACAATGCTTTGGGGGCTCGAGCAATTGTTCACAAACAATGCTCGCCCCACCACCACCACCACCACCACTACCACTTCCACTTCTACTTCTACTTCTACTTCTACTTCTACTTCTACTTCTACTTCTACTTCTACTTCTACTTCTACTTCTACTTCTACTTCTACTTCTACTTCTACTTCACTTCTACTTATACTACTACTACTACTAACTACTGCTACTGCTACTGCTACCGCTACCGCTACCGCTACCACTACCACCACTACCACTACCACCACCACCACCACCACCACCACCACCACCACCACTACCACTACTACTACTACTACTACTACTACTACTACTACTACTACTACTACTACTACTACTACTACTACTACTACTACTACTACTACTACTACTTCTACTACTACTATACTAATACTACTACTACTACTACTACTACTACTACTACTACTACTACTACTACTACTACTACTACTACTACTACTACTTCTACTACTACTATACTACTACTACTACTACTTCTACTACTACTACTACTACTACTACTACTACTACTACTACTACTACTACTACTACTACTACTACTACTACTACTACTACTACTTATACTACTACTAATAATACTACTACTACTACTACTACTACTACTACTACTACTACTACTACTACTACTACTACTACTACTACCACCACCACCACCACCACCACCACTAATACTGCTTTTATCCACTACAATCTACTATATTATACCGATATTACTAGTACTATGTTTTTTTTTCTATTAAAGGGATCTAGTAACTTTGTTGACAAGTGCAAAAAGTAATGAGTGGTTAATGAAATGTGTATTGATGTGATATGTCCACCAAGTAATGTGTGCAAATCTCACGTTAATTTGATGTTTTGGGGCCGAGAAAGTAGACATTTCAATACGACGTGATATTCACTAACTCATTACACTTACTTTGTACACGTCTTAAATTATCCCGTAGACATGCAGTTTAACATCTGAACACTTCAATCGTAAATATCTTGTGAACGAAATGGAAATTTGAAACCGAAACCTGTCCCGTGCTTGTATTGTTAATATGAATAAGACAAGTTATGAAAGAACCACTAGAGTTCCTATTAAGTTTTGAGGATTTGGACAATGTTACTAAATCCCTTTAATCAGTTCTGGTGCCCATCAACTTCTGCAGATCTGGTGCAGGCAATAGATACACTGCCATTATGCAACGATTTGAACTAGTTATCGACCTTATGAAACAATACATACATCTTACTGTATATTGTAACGAAATCGCCGTTTTCACTAAAACCTTGCAAATACTTGGAAAATCAATATAACAAGATACATGTATGTTTTTATTTCATGTATTTATTTAGAGATGACGGGAATACAAAATCTCTTTGTTCCATTTGTACAATATTACTTTTCATGGTAACGTAATGTTTACCGAAACTGCGCCTGATGAGATAAATTTAATTTGTTGAAAGTAATAATTGAAAAAAAAATTACAAAATCTTGTAATAGAAGCTACAGTACTGTTGCACGTTTGATGTGCTCATACACGACTCCTTCTAGTTCTTGAATCGGATCACTGCTCACGAGTTGAGGGCAATATATCCATTGCATTGTCCCGTTTTGTCATGATAACAATTAAACATATTCGTGCATGGGCGTGCGTGATACCGCAGCCCGATTTCAAAGGTGGATGTGAACAGTTGAGTAAATAATAATAAATGTTTTCCAGACAAACGTTTGTTTGGTGCATGTGTGTTTTTGTACCATTATCTTTCAACAATGCCCCAATCTGCAGAAATATATGATATGAAATGTTGCCATTGTAGACTATCTCACAAGTACATGTACTACTGGAAATGTTGGTTGAGATTGCAGAACTATCGATCATGTTTTGGCAATTTGTACATTAGGTATTAAAATACCTGTCAAATTAATGATTAAAGCTAAACAGCAGCAATGGGAAAGTCGAGGCCGAGACCATGACCACTGGTTTAGTTGTGTAAGCAGGAGTGTGGGGGTGTCAACAAGACCGATTGTTGATGGCCAAGACCGATACAAAGTGGGCCTTTCTGGGGGGGGGGGGGGGGTGGCGCACCCAACACACCCTCCCTGGCTATGGGCCTGTATGACCCCAACATTGCACAAAATCTCTACAGTTTTGTTTAGTATACATGATATAAAGGTCCATGGCGTAGCCAGTGTCAAGCCATATGCCTACTGAGGAGGGGTCGGAAGGTACGTGCGAATAGATATGGGTACATAAAATGCTGTTTTATGTATACTGGACAGTGTACATGAACTCCTAATGAATTAGTATTTCATTTAATGTTCCTTTCTTTCATTGCAATTCCATTGCAGCCAAGTATTTCAAGGGGAATTCCCTTTAATATCACTTGTAATAACATTATCACTGTTAAAATCAGTATCGATATCACCTTTTATATTCTTATTACTTGTAATGTAATTATAATTAATGTTCTTGATGTCATTGTCACTTTTAATATCCTTATCCTATTGTAAGTTTTGATAACAGTATTGCTGTATCATCGTATACAAAAACGCGTTACAAAACTAGTCTTCGAACGGAAGTCGTGCATGCTACTTATTAAATAGCCTTCATTCATATCAAAGGATGACATAACATTTAAATATATATTACCCCCATTACAGCCACCACGTTAGGGTCCTTGAAGTCCATTTGTTCCGTGGACATCTTCTGTATTTCATCCGATTGTAAGATCCTCTTGAACTCCGCGTACACCTTAGCCGCTTCCTCGCAGCCTCCAAACATTTTGGGCTTGTCGCTCGTTTTCCCGCAAAGATGCTCCATTTTAATCACTTCACTATATATACGGTACTCGTATACCGTATGCAAGCAAACTTTACTAGAAACGTAACAGATAAAAGAAACCATTCAGTATTGGAGAATATCTTTGAACACAGTGGTGTATTAGCTACCGGGTTGGGTGTATCGAAATGCAACGAGTAGGCGGAGGGCCAAAGTCGAAAAAAGTGACTTTAGGTTGCCAGATCTCCACAACAAGTTTAAACCGATTTTATTTGCAAGTATTTTTAATGAGACAAAATAATTCAGAGGTCTACCTCAAAAAATTTGTTGCGAACACCTCCAAATCCAAGATGGCGTCCAAAAAAGCAGCCTTTTTGACTTGCTATAGATAATTGGCGAAATTTACCAAACAACACCTGAAATCAGCATGAGTGTGCAGTCATATTAAAGACAATACAATTTCCTATAATCTGATACCAAACACCATGGGGTTCAGAATATGTAACACGGTCATTTTGAGCCCCAAACTCAAATTTTAGGCATTTTTTCCCAAAAATATGAAATTTTTGATTTACATAATTTAGCATAAATTAATAATTATATTAGGAGTTGAATTAATACTTTTCAGAAAACTGCCCAATTATATCAACAATACTCTGTGAAAATTTAACGTGTGTACCTTATCTGAACAAAAAGTTATTATACTTGGAAGTCAGCATTTGATATCGACAAAACGGGTAATTTTGCACGATTTCTCATGCTGTACAGGGTGTCTCAAAACTGTGTAATCTTGATTATAGGATTTGTTTACCAAATAATTGCGTCAATCACGGGACACCTTCAATTCCAGTTATGAAGAAATCAACAAAACCACCATTTCCTGTAATATGATGAATATTCCACCATCATTTTGTAATCCGCGTAAATGTCGTGTCTGTCTTGTATTTGTTTAACTGCAGTTATCATTAACAAAATCAAGCGCTAAAGATGAACTTAATTGCACTCCCCATGGAGCATTCCAGTCAGCTGCATACTGACGCGCCTGCCATGCATATTGCGAATTCGAATCATACTGGGTGCCCATGATGTTTTTAAAACATTGTCAAGATCATATGTTCATTATCTTGAGTAAGTGTACATACTATGCGGGACACATACTGTGCAGAGCGTATCTAGATTCGAACACCATCTTGATCGCAAGGCACGCACCCTTCATGCCCTTCATAACTATATATATATTACATGTATCTGGAGACCATTAAGGCAGTGGCGTACCCAGGATTTTTTAAAGAGGGGGTTTTTTTCTTCAGAAAAAAATTCTGTCAGCGGGAGGGGGGGGGGGGGTAGTCGTAGAAAATTTCCGAAGCCAAGACCAATAATTGTCGCCATTTTCGAGGCCGAGACCACGGTTTTTCGAAATTTTCGAGATCAAGACCAGGTCCGGTCCACAATTTTCGAAACCGAGACCAAGACCCAGCGGTTGAGATTCCTGTAAGCGGGGGGGGGGGGGGGGGGGGGGGTAGCCGTAGAAAAAATTTCGAAGCCAAGACCACAAATTTTCGACATTTTCGAGGCCAAAACCACGCTTTTTCTAACTTTTCGAGGCCGAGACCATCAAAATGGACAGTCGAGACCGCTCAAATTTGGTCTCAAGACCAGTTAAAATTTGAAAAGGGGGGGTTCAAACCCACCAAAACAGTCATTAAGGCCTATACAAATTGGCTGACTTAGTATTTAACCATGATAACAACATCCGATTATAGACAGAAATATACCAAATCATCAATGATTTATTAAACAAACTTAAAATTAGCAGGTAAAGGGTGTCATTTCACATGTGATTTGATTTCCTTCATGTTCACTCAAAAACTAGTGTGCATAATGCGGCTTGTAGTAGCCAGATATATGATTTATTGTATTTATATTGTTGTTACTATGGTTACAAATGTACACGGTGGTACAAAAAGTTACTCTACGATAAACATGATAAATATTATAGCTTATTCAAAGTTTTCTTTGTACCCTGAAAACGAATTTGCATGAAGTCCAGCTAACTGTGGTGTTCCGAATAATATACCGAAATAATGTATCATCAAGCGTAATCATGTTAAAAACATAATCATCCAGAATGTATGGTCGGTCCAACTGTAAAGGACGCGCACCTCGCATTCGAATATTGCACTGAATAGTGCACTTTGCATGATGGATTTATTATACATGCAGTGAAATTACCAATACACTATGTTCGTGTATTGCAAACCGATGGCGGCATATTCATGACATAAAAGAAGAAAACTGAAGGTTTTTTAAAAACGGGAATAAACAATATGTCATTTTTCCGGAGCATTTCTTGAATAAAATCCGTAAACAAGAATTACATTTGTTGGGGCACCCTGTCTAGTGTTCGAAATCGTACAAAATTGCTGTATTTGTCGATATAAAATGCTGACTTCCAGTTATTATAACTTTTTGTTCAGATACGGTACACACTTGGAATTTTCACAGGGTATTGCTTATATAACTGGACAGTTTTCTAAAAAGTATTAATTCAACTCCCAATGCAATTATTGATTTATGCCGAATTAAGTAAATCAATAATTTCCAATGGTTGGGGGAAATGCCTAAAATTTGAATTTGGGGCTAAAATTATAGGAAATTTTATTGTCTTTAATATGACTGCAAAATCATGCTGATTTCAGGTCTCGTTTGGGAAATTTCGCCAATTATCTATAGCAAGTCAAAACGGCTACTTTTTTGGACGCCATCTTGGATTTGGAGGTGTTCGCAACAAATTTGTTGAGGTAGACCTCTGAATTATTTTGTCTCACTAAAAATACTTGCACATAAAATTGGTTTAAACTTGTTGTGGAGATCTGGCAACCTAAGTCCTTAAGCATGTTAAGGAAGCCACTTTTTCGACTTTGGCCCTCCGCCTAATAGACCGCTTCTGTAATGTATGCAAATAATATGCGTATGACGTAAGACTCCCCGTTGGCAAGCTTAACAATATTAACTAGGAGCGGTTTCACATTGGCAAAAGTGCGTGATTTCAATCATGATTTGAGTTATTTTTCACTCCAATTACCGTATTTTTTATAGTGTGAACGGTAATTTGAATCACATTGGCGAAAATGCGTGATTGCAATCATGATTTGAGTTATTTTTCACTCCAATCACGGTATTTTTGATAGTGTGAACGGTAATTGGAATCACGAATCGCCGGAATTCAAATCCTGGTCCAGAGGTGTTTTCAAATCATGATTCACTCAAATCACAGTGCGAATCTCTAGTCTGAACGGTTTGACCTCCAAAACATGATCTGGGAGGAGGAGCTTACGTGACCTTACATGCACTTCCGCCGATAAACCGGGCGCTCTTGCGCATGCATGCATGTACAGTGCGCGTGCTAGTACAGTACAGAGTAGGGTAGGCAATATATTAGCTCCTACGTTATTTCCACGTAATATATCTCGTCTCGATTTTGATATACCGTAAATGTTTGACTAATACACTATGGTACATGGCTCTGTATGTTGTCTTTAAAATAGCGTCAGCTGAGTCCAAAAGTAGGAAGTTTCCCGAGACGTTGAATGTAATTTGAAAGTGAATGATAATGAATATTGATGATGAATAATGACTACTAAATGTAAGTTGGTTTACAGGAAGCTTGCGATTGAAATAAACGATTGTATCAAAAAGGGTATTATATGAACGCCTGTTCCCTCCCCCTTGTTCAACAAATGAAATCCTTGAGCACGGATTATAATACAAACCTATTGCTTCATAGATCTGATCTGAAAACACCATCATCTTCTATAATAGCAGCTATATATTTTGTAGGATTTCTTTTTCATCATAGTGACCATAGTGATAATAGTGGTCATTTCAGCCCAAACGAAGTATCTGCTACATTCGATAGCTCGGCACTTACTTTGACTCATAATAGTGACCACTCAACTGTTTAAAATCTGCTATCAACATTGTGCAAGAGAAGAAAACGACATTCATTTGTAGGTGCCATTGATGACTCTTCTTGTTTACTGATGTATACTATAATTAAAGCAAAAGTCTAGTATCATGAATATCATTCCAGCCATGATCTTAAATGTAAACCAAACGCTAGAAATATGATAGCCTCCAGTGGTCATATGCAGTCAAAACAGATAATGGTGATCTTAAAGCATTTATCATTTTCATTATTACTAGTGATACCCAAGAGGAAATAACGACTAGAAGTGACCGGAATGATGCATTTATCAGGAACAGTAATACAAACAAAATACCATCGTAAGCTATTTGTATCCTTGGAATGAAATATATTCAAAAGGAAAAATGCAAGTATATTTTAGATTTATCCTAAAGTTTACATCAAGAACATGAAGTCTCCTTGATGATAGAAAATATTAATGATTTGAATCAACATTATTTTAATGCATTTTAAAGGAACAAACATGTTCAACAAAACTAACGGCTTTCCATAATGTTTAAGTCCAACTTAGTTAAAGGGATAGTTGAGTTTTGGTAGAGAGGGCGCTACACAAAATAAATTTGAAAGAGCATACAATTTTAATGGCAGAATAAACTTTATTTGATCAAAATCGGTTCAGAAACAGCTGAAATATCCATAAACATAACCATTTGTAATACATGTGGGGGCCCACAAGTATTCGATAATTTTAAACCAGCCGTTAAAATTCGTTTTAAAATGCTTCCTCTTTTCAAAAATTGTCAAAAGAGGTTTTTAGATAGTAGTTGATTATCTCTCTATCTAATCACTATTTCAACAAAACATCACATGCACAATATTTTATTTTAAATGGTTTAAAATGCGTTTTTTGAAAGCGCCCTCTTTTTTTAATTTTATTTATTTATTTATTTATTTATTTATTTATTTCCTCTCATAGGGTGGATGGCCCTTTCAGCGCAGCTGATTTTCAAAGGGGTCCACAAACATAAAAATAACAATAAAATATACAGTGAATTATGCAATACAATAAATGCAAGAAATAAGGCAATGAATTATGTACATATAGTTACAACAAGTTACAGCTAGCAATAAATGTACTAAACAAACAAACTAAAAAGACGGTTAATTGCAGAAATTCAACTTGAACGACAACAAACATACGAGTAAAACTTTAAAACCAATAACATAATACAAAAACATCAAGATAAACAAAAAATAAAAAACAAACAAAGAAACAAAAACAAAAAACTAAACAAAACTAAGGGGTTTGTATAATATTTATCACGTTAAAAGTATTAAAAAAAAAAAAAAAAAAAAAGGCATGTATAACTATGACATAACCAAAAGATATCAAATTAAAGGTAAAAAAGGGCAAGACAAAGTTCAGTCTGCAATTTCATTCAAATTAATGGTGCGAACAAAGGTAGTCAGTGTATTTAAGGTTCGCGTTTCATAGGAGAGACAATTGAATAATTTGGAACTATGATAAAAGAAACTTCTTCTTAAAAACTCGGTCTTAGGTTTTGGAAGCTGAATTTTATAATCGGCATTTCTTAAGTTGTGAGGATTATGTCGAAATTCAACTCGTGAAGATAAGTAATTTGGAGTTAAGTCATGCATTATTTTGAATAACATGATTAAATTTCCTCTTTCCCATCTATCAACAATTGGGACTACTTTTGCTTGTTGGTAGATTTCGCGAGTTCTTTGCTCAAAAGGTGCCTTAATCATAATCCGCACAGCTCTATTCTGTAGAACACGTAGCTTATTTAAAACGACTTGAGTAGCATTGTTCCAAATTATAGAGCAATAATCAAAGTGTGTTTGAATAATACTGAAGTATAGCATTCTAGCAGTACACAAGTCAACAATAGGTCTTACTTTACGAAAGAGAAATAATCCTCGGACAACTTTGTTGCGTACATGGTCTATGTGCAGTTTCCAATTCAAACTAGGATCAAGAATTACGCCAAGATATTTACAACTAAAAACTTCTTTCAGTGCATTATTACCAATATGTATATTTAAATTTACATTATGAAACTGCTTTACTCTTGTATGGGATCCAATAAGCATATATTCAGTTTTGTTCATATTAAGTATCAGCCTGTTAGCATTCAGCCATAAAGTTACAGAATTTAAATCATCATTAACCTTGTTCGATATATCATTGGCACTATTGGAAGAGTAGTATATACACGTATCATCTGCAAATAATGAAATAGATGAATGCTTCACCACATTTGCAATGTCATTTATAAATATTAGGAATAACATCGGTCCCAAGATAGATCCTTGTGGAACTCCGCACTCTACTTTCCCAGAAGATGAAGTTGTACCATTAACTTTGGTGACTTGAGTGCGCTCACTCAAGTAATTGTTAAACCAAGATGCGCTGTTTTGATCAAATCCATACCATTCAAGTTTCTTTACGAGCAGATTGTGATCTACAGTATCAAACGCTTTCTTTAAATCCAACGCTACAAATGCGGTTACCAGACCGTTATCCATATTAGAGAATAGATCTTCAGTAAGGTTCAAGAGGGCTGTTGCGGATGAATAATTTTGGCGAAATCCAGATTGGTGACTGTACAACAACGAGTTTTGTGTGAGATATTTAGTGACCTGTTCATGCACAATCCTCTCAATAACTTTAGATAGGATCGGGAGAATCGAGATCGGTCGGTAGTTCGACAATTCAAAAGCATCCCCACTTTTGAATATGGGGATTACTAATGCCATTTTCCATTCCTTCGGGATAACGCCACTGGTTAGAGACAAATTTATCAAGTGTGTCAATGGTGAGACAATGTAGGAGATTGCCATTTTAATGATTTTAGCCGGTAAGTCATCCAAACCAGTGGCCTTGTTTTCAGGAATAGTTTTCAGCACTCTTTTTACATCTTCAATCAAAACAGCCTTAAATTCAAATGTTGTATCTGCCCTTTTTTAAAAGGAAGTAAAATCACCATCTAAATTACAACCATCATGTAATTTTCGTGCAACACTGACAAAATAGTTATTGAAAATGTTGGCCATGTCATGATTGTTATTAATCGTTTGATCATTAAATTTAATACCAGGAATTCGAGTGTTATTCCGTTTATTAGGAATCATACATCTAAGTGCTTTCCAAATCGCGGCACTATTACCTACATTTTCCTTTATTTTATCTTGTAAGTACACCTTTTTTGAATTTCGCATGAATGTAGTAACACTATTTCTTAACTTCTTATAACTTTCCCATTCATCATCATTGCCAATGCGCTTAGCTTTCCTCTTCTGTTTATCTCTTTCTTTCATCATGTCCTTTATTTCTTTTGTTATCCATGGGACATTATTTTGTTTGACCCTCTTCGTTTTCATTGGGGCATGTTTATCAACAATCTTTTTAAACGTTGTTGCAAATGTACAATATGATTCATCCACATCGTTTGTATTGTATACATCATTCCATGATTCATTTAACAATTCTGCTTGAAAATTATCAACATTCATCTTTTTAACATCACGAAAAGTGATATACTTATGTTCATTAACCCTAGTTCTGACGTTGCCCCACGATGCTACAATCATGTAGTGATCACTCAAGCCAATCTGAACTACATCATTAAAACTGACCTTTTCTTCGCTGGAGGAAATGATTAAATCAATTGTGTCACGAGTAATTCTAGTCGGTTTAGAGATTAATTGCTTTAAATGGTAGTTTTCAAGCAGTGTCAAAAGCCGATTAGTATTACAGCTTGGGTGGGGGTTCATTATATCACAATTTAAGTCACCCATCAACAAAACTTCAAGGCCAGTTGATTCAATATTTTGTAGCAATTGTTCTAATTTATCAAAAACCTCCAACGAAGAATTAGGTGGTCTATACCATATACAAACAAGAAAGGGTTTTTGCTTTGGTGGATCAACCTGTAATATGATCATTTCTAAATCGTCACAACTTAAATCATTTCTCATTTTATATGTTATACAATTCTTCACGTACGCTATAACTCCTCCACCGTGTCTATTTCTATCATTGCGTATCATTGAGAATCCATCAATATTTACACAAGAATCTGGAATGGAGGAGTCAAGCATGGTTTCACTGAAGGTCAAAATATCAAAACTGGCGTTCACAAATTTGCTTCTAATCTCATCGATACATTTATAAAGTGAACAAACATTTAAATGGATCAAATGTAATCCATTCTGGGATTTCATCAAGTTCTGCATAGCATCAAAGTTCTTATATGATTCGTTCATCCGTTCTTCGTGTGCAGCTAAATGAGGATAATCTGTATTTAGCTCGTCAGTGGGAGGGGTCTCGTGATCTGTTACTACAAAGCTTAGGCAATCGAGGTTGTTTGGTAACTCTTTGAACATGCACGGTGTGCAGATCCAATCCTTCTGTGATAAAAACAATTCCCGTGAAGCAGAAGAACATGTCAAATGTGCCCATTCCTTACAACATTATACACATGATAGCGTTATGGTTATGTTTTACAACTTTTTTGCAAGAGATACATGGGTATTTAATCATTTAAAGTTAAAAAGACAAAAGGTTTTTTAAAGTGTGTACCTCACAATCTGTCGAGATCGTTCAGGGTTCGAACGGACACGACCGCGTTGTCCTTGGTCAGTGCACGAATCTTCCCGTCAATCGTCCACGCTTTCGCGATCGATGGGCATTTGAGTGTCTCTCTCATGATTTGTTGGCGAGCGGCTGTCAGGTGTTCGCGGATGAAGATCTGTGTTTTTTTCAGTTTGGTTTTCGCGGCATAGACGCGTTGACGGACGTTGTACCTCGCAAACTTGATGATGAGGGGTCTTGGCTGGGGTCGGGCTCCGTCGTCCGTCGTACGCTTCTTCGTGTAGAGGCGATGACTTCGATCGATGTCTGTGGCCTTCACATCGACTTCCAGCTTGGAGTTGAGGAGCTGCAACGCGACTTCGTCGGTGTCTTCCCCGTTCTGCTCTGCCACTCCGTATAACAGCAGACAATTTCTTCTCGAATACTGGGCCTGCTCCTCCTGGGCGTTCTCCATGGCGACGAACTGCCTTTCCAACTTCTGGATTTTGTTTTCCAGCAATCGCACCTCTTTGTTCTTGGCTTCGAGGTCGTGGTTGATGGCGGCGTATACATCCTGAGACACCTTCTCCATGATTGCGTCCGCTATCAACGCAACAAGACGATCGAGGATAGGCTTAGAGCAGATTACGTCTTTAATCTGCTCTTGGAGTTGGATAGCTGGTTGAGAGTTGAGCTTAATCGCCGAGTTCGATGTATTGTCCTGCTCTTCGCTGCTCGTGATAACAGGCTTTTTATTTAGTCGTTTGTAATTTTTGTATTCCTTTTGAGCATGGTGGAGTTATAATTATTAGTTTGTAATGTAATCTTTACAATACTAGCAATCACCTTTCAAACGAAGAAGCGTCATTAATAACTTTAGACAAAATTGCAATCTACTGCTTGATGTTATGCTTACTTTACTTCACGCAAAAGTCTATATAGTAAAATGTATCCTTAGAGGGATCTAATGTGTTGATATGTTGATATAACAACTGACAAAAGGTCAGACAAAAAGGTATACAAACAACAATTGTAGCAACTGCCACTTAACATTAAAATGTCTCTCCATTCCAGATATGCATAACATATATTTTTCATCTTTATAATATTGTAAAACTTTTTTTTTCAATGTATCAAAAAGTGGAACTATGTTATTCAGTTTACAAATAAACATCTGTTGTTTAATTAAAATGACAATACAGTTAAGAGCATCATTTCTCTTATCTTCAAAGCCAAAAATTATGTTTTGTAAATTAAACAAAATTCGAACTTGAGTTCTTTCATAAATCCAATTTGAAGTGTCATTCCAAATCTTTTTACTAATCTCACATTCATAAAAGAAATGTAGTATATCTTCAAGTTCTTTTTTACAAAATGAACATTTGTCATTTTTTACAATTTTCATCCTAAAAAGTTGTTTATTTAAAAATAAGATTCTATTTAAAATCTTATACTGAAAGTATTTCAAACTAATAACTGGAGTAAAACGAAATATCATAACATTATACTTTTGTATTAATACAGATTGTAAATTATAATTCAAATATCGTTCCCACTTTGAACTTATTAGAGACAAACAATTTGTTTCTCCTAAAAGAACTTTATAAATGTATCCACATCCTTTTTTTATCATGAATAAAAGTTTTAATATGAGAAGGAATTAAAGGTTCTTCCAATTTTGTTTGACATGTTTTATAATATTCATTATATCTACACTTTATTACTTGACAGACTGAATAATAAGACAAATAGTTAATCTTCAAATTAAACTTCTCTTCACATTTTTTATGAGACAATAAAATTCCATTATTATCCATCAAATCATTAATAAATCTAATACCCTTTTCATACCACGATTTAAAAAAAATAGACTCATTGCCAATTTGAATCGAGCTATTCATCCATAGCGATTCAGATAACCAATCAGTCTCACATTTTTAAACTAACAATGCCATACTTTCAAAAACTTCTTTCCAAAAAGGATTGCCAATTTCATGAGATAATTTCAAAAAATAATTATCACCCAAACTAATCATGAATTTGTTTTGTAAAAATGACTGCATTAAATGGGCAACATTTGTACACATATTCAAAATAATTCTTCTAACCCATGTTAGCTTTAGTGATTTACTAAAGCAGTCTATATCAACCATTTTTAAGCCACCTTGTTCATATGAACTAACAACTTGTTTTCTACTTATTTTATCCGGTTTATTCTTCCAAAATGTATTTTTATGTTTTTCATTAATTCAACAGATGGGTTTGGAATTGACATAAACAAATGATTAAATTGTGGTAATAATAATGACTTAACAATTGTTATTCTCCCCAAAACAGTAATATTTCGTTTAATCCAAGAAATCATTTGTCGTTTCACTTTATCGAATATTCTATCATAATTATAATCTGGCATTTTATCAACATCAACATGAAAATCTGTTCCAAGATATCTAAAATAACCATTATAAACAAACTCTATATTTGCTCCTTCTAATTTTATTTCATTATTTTCTTTTGAAGCCCCTATCCAAATTGCTTTTGTTTTTTTAATATTTATCTTAAGTCCAGAACAATTACTAAAAGAGTTCAAAATATGTATAACTTTCTGAAAACTAGCAATAGAACCATCCAAAAATAAAACTGTATCATCTGCATATTGAAGAATTTTAAATTCTTTAAAGTTAACTCTAATTCCTACCACTTCATTTGAAGAGCGAATTAACATACCTAAAATTTCAGCGCATAACAAAAACAAATAAGGTGACAGTAGTCCAGTAGTCATCTCTAGGGCCTAGAAATGTTCATAAGTCCAATGTTTTTCTTACTATTCATGTTCTAAATGGTTTATAGGAAAAATTCAGCTTTGTTGCCACCTCGGCAACATTGAGCAATTTTTTTTATAAGCATTATAAAGATAATGAGCTAATTTGCATATTTCTGAAATAGGGTCAGAGGTCATTTACTCTCTAGGAATAGTGCAAACATAATGAAAACTATTATTTAAAGATGTTTTGGGATAAGGAATTCATTTCCGGTGCTCATTTGCATTTGCCATATGGGCAACACCCTGAAATCCAAGATGGCTGCCCCTAATTTGCATATTTATGAATATTATTGATTGTTGGTAGTTTAATCCATTCATGAGCAAAAAGTACAGGATGTTATGTTTCAATCACGTTCTACTATGCATTAAAGATATTTACAGCTTTGTTGCCACCTCGGCAACAATCAGGAATGCATATAATTAGCATAATAATGTTTTTCACCTAATTTGCATATTCCCAGAAATCAAGTAGAGTCATATATTGTGAACCCGAAAACTAAAAATTACGAGTAATACCTCTTTTCCAAGGTTTTTAGGGGAAACAAATCCATTTCTGATACTTAATTCAACATAAAACCATGGCAACCCACATAAATCAAAGATGGCCGCTTAGCTTTTGTAAGGAGAGAATGTTATTAGTCTGTTTGATCGCATTTATTTCATGTATATATTATTTTTTACTGTTAAGACCAAACTGAATTGTGAGTCCAGTATTCTAGTTGCTTATTCCAATGATTGAAATACAAAAAAAAGATTATCCTGAGCTTTTATAACCAAAAGAAGGAATATATGTATCCTAGCTCGACTAATTTTGGGATCGGCCATCTTGGATTTATATGGGTTGCCATGGAGATATGTCGAATTAAGTATCATAAATGGATTTGTTGCCTCCCAAAACCTTGGAAAAGCGGTATTACTCGTAATTTTTAGTTTTCGGGTTCACAATATATACGATTTTACTTGATTTATGGGAATATGCAAATTAGGTGAAAAACCTAATTATGCTAATTATATGCATTGCTGATTGTTGCCAAGGTGGTAACAAAGCTGAAATATCTTTAATACATATGTAGAACATGATTGAAAAATAATATCCTGTACTTTTTGTTTATTAATGGCCTCAGCCACCAAAAACCAATCATATTCATAAATATGCAAATTAGGGGCAGCCATATTGGATTTCATGGTGTTGCCTTTATGGAACACGCAAATAAGCATCGGAAATGGATTCCTTACCCCAAAACACCTTTAAATGATAGTTTTCATTATGTTTGCACTATTCCTAGATAGCAAATGACCTCTGACCTTATTTCAGAAATATGCAAATTAGCTCATTATCTCTATAATGCTTATAACAAAAATTGCTCAATGTTGCCGAGGCGGCAACAAAGCTGAATTTTCTCTATAAACCATTTAGAACATGAATAGCAAAAACATTGGACTTATGACTGTCTCCAGGTCTAATACACGACATATAGAACCGTCTACTGGACTACAGAGGGTCACCTTGGCGACAGCCTCTTTCTATACAAAATCTAGAAGTTAATTGCCTATTTACCATAACACTTGAGCATGCATTGCTATATAACACGTTTATCCACCTCTTAAAAGAATTACCAAAATTAAATAAAGAAAGTACCTTAAACAAAAACTCATGGGAAACACTATCAAATGCCTTTTCGAAATCAATCAATAAAATCATACCGTGTAATTTTTCCTTATCTGCATAAGCAATTATATCATAAATAATTCTAATATTTTCACCAATAAAACGTCCAGCAAGGAACCCTGTTTGATTTGGATGTATAATACAAGGTAGTACCTTTTTTAATCTATTAGCAATACAGCTTGATACAATTTTATAAATTACATTCAACAAAGAAATAGGTCTCCAATTCTTTATAAAATGTCTTACTTTATCCCCTTTTGGTAACAGAGTAATGACCCCTAAATTTTGTGAGAAAGATAATCTTCCACTATTATAAGCAAAATTCATGCTGCGAACCATAAAAATACCTAAATCTTGAAAGAAGAATTTTAAAAATTCTACAGTAAAACCATCTTGACCAGGGGATTTATTATTTTTCATATTTTTCAATGCAATTGCAACTTCACTATATAATATTTCTCCTTCTAAACCTAATGACTCTTCTTCCGTAAGATTCTTAACCTGATCTTTATCAAATTCAGAAAATAGCACATCTATATTAGAATTTTCATGGAACTTATACAAATGTTCATAATATGTCTTTATTTCATTTAAAATTGGTTCCTGCTCTTGCAAAACAACACCATTATCATCAATCAATGTGACAATAGTCTGTGACAAAAACTAGCCATTTGATTACTACATGCATAAATGGAAAGCATGTGTTTTATATATTAATGTATTTATGTGACGAAATTAACCTGTACAAGGAAGTTTTTGTCAATACTTCAAAAAGAGTTATCGCTTTTTCTTTCAACCATATTTGAAGCATGCTATTGTGCAACTCATACAACTATCGAAACTAACATGTATTATAATTATTGCGTCTTATCGTCCAAATGAGAACTTTTTTTCTATTTAAGGCAGATAAAATTTAATATATGATTTTATTTGTTTACATTCTGTGAATCATGTTAAAGGGTACCACCAGGCAAAGGACAACACATTATTATATGTTTTGGTACCGTTTTGTGATATCAAATAGATACCCAACATTTTGCAAAGGGTTGTGTAATTCATAAACAAAGCAATTAATTTCCACCACTTACGGAACCACTGCTATTTCCTGGTTCCATACGGGCCAAGCATTTGCGAGTGCGCCAATGCTTTCACGCGTACGTCAAAAGATTCCCGGATGATTCATTCGCTCTGCACAGTGCGCTCTGGCTCTGCACGCATATAGTCTACGCAATTCAGACCGCATTAACGCATGGTTGAGAATGGTGATGCGTTTTCCAATTATATATTTTTTTCTGAAAACATATTTTTGTGAACTTGTTGAAGGAATGGAATACTAAAGATGGTACCTTTCTATAATAAGAATATTATTTTTGGGTGGTGGTACCCTTTAATGAAAAACAAGGGACTCAACAAAATAAACGCAATATATCTGTTCAGATTTATTCATTTTAATTCCTACAGTTTTACAAATTAGGCTATTAAAAACAAAAAACAAACTTACATATTAGTCGTCATTATAAGTTTGTTGCCGCAATGTAAACTTCAGCCCATACTATCCAAGATTTTTCACGGGGGAGGTGGGGGTGGAGGGGGGGGGGGGTGTCCGTCGCCAATTTTGTTCGAGGCCGAGACCGAGACCACTGGTTTATTTGTGTAAGCGGGGGTCTTCAACAAGACCGATCGTTGCCCGAGACCACTGGTTTTGATGGCCGAGACCGATATAAAGTGGACCTTTCTGAATTTGGGGGTGCATCCAACGCACCCCCCCCCCCCCCCCCCCCGGCTACGGGCCTGAACTTTGGCATATTTTCTACAAATACAATTAATGTTACTCATAATTTTAAATAACCTACACACACATTGTGTCATTGACAGTTGATTATGGACTGTTTATTGACAATGCTATAATATAATTTTAAATTAGAAAATTAGTAAATTTGTACATTTTTTGCTTGACATGTGTCATAAATACAATATCTTATAACACTGAGTACAAATCTAACATTGTTCAAAACAAAAGAATGGAAATATTATATACAAATTTAAATAACAAATACTAGGAGAATAATAAGTAGATACAGATTATTTGTATAACAGTTATGACAATATACAATATAGGGATGAGTATTTATTTTCTCTATTATGTATATCATGTATAATTAGTCACTGTTAGTTTACCATGATTACAGATTATTTTGTAAATCAAAATAATGAACCACAATTTAAATATATATCTGACTGAAAAGGAGCAAAGAAAATGGGATTCTAGCGGGATAAGAGCGCCGGTCTAGCAATCCGGAGGTCAATCCGGAGGTATCGGGTTCGAATCCCGTTGGAATCCCATTTTCTTTTCTCTTTTTCAGTCATATTATATTTCTGGTCAGTTTCTCTATATGTTTGAATTGAATATATATTTTGTTGGAACGTTCAAAAACTAGGCAACTATACCTGAGTCTGTCATGTTGTCAGACAGACATAAATACAATCGGAATAGTTGTGCACTTTTTGTGATAAATGTAAATATTTCAAACAGAGGGATATAGACTAGAAATAACATGTACACATGTTTTATATAGTAGTAGTAGTAGTAGTAGTAGTAGTAGTAGTAGTAGTAGTAGTAGTAGCAGTAGCAGTAGCAGTAGCAGTAGCAGCAGCAGCAGCAGCAGCAGCAGCAGCAGCAGTAGCAGTAGCAGTAGTAGTAGTAGGTAGTAGTAGTAGTAGTAGTAGTAGTAGTAGTAGTAGTAGTAGTAGTAGTAGTAGTAGTAGTAGTAGTAGTAGCAGTAGTAGTAGAAGTAGTAGTAGTAGTAGATATATCAAATGAAGAAGAAATAGTAGTATTAGTTGTTGCTGTTATTTTGTTTGTGTTGTTGTTGTTGTTTTTGCTGTTGTCCTAATTATTTCCCAATAATATCCAGCAACAAGCTATATTGTTGTAATGTGAAGAGTGCCGATCATCCTTGACCATTTAGCCCCATGCTATGTCGCTTTAAGGCCACAGCAGCGATGAGAGCCGCACCTTTCCCGCTGCCGTCTTCCGACAGCATGAAGTCGACCCTGACGTCGGGTACGAGCTTCTTGATCATGTGCTCCATCTGGCGCTTGAAGACCGGGTGCTTGCGGTACAGCGTCCCATCCACGCCGACGGTGATCTCACGATCGTGTCGCTTCTGCACGTGTCTGATCACTGCGGCGAGGCCCGATACCGCAAGGTTGGCGGCTCGCACGGCCACCATATGGCACATGGTGCGGACAGCCTCGATGTCCTCAGCGGAAGGCTCAAGGTTGAAGTCGGTGAGGATCTGGCGGACGACTTTTCCGTCGATGGACTTGTCGTTTTCGATGTCGGTCAGGAAACGCGTCTCGAACTTCCACTGCGTCTGCAGCTCGTCGGAAATCTTCCCCTCGAACAGAAGGCCCTCTGCAGCCATCTTGACCATCAACTGTCGGCTGACCTCCCCGAGGTACATCCCGGAGATCATCTTTTCATAGAGCTGTTTTCCGGCGTTGGGGCAAATTAAATCGACTGCCCTGTCCACATCGGTCCTGATGTCATCGAGGACTCCGTTGTCGCCGAACGCTCCCCACTCCATGTTGATGATGGTCTCCTTGGCGTCTGGCGGGCCTTCCCAAGTGCCCACATTCTTGACGTCTTCCATGTAGCACGCATTGGTGCCGGTCCCGAGGATGAGTCCGACGTACGTGTTCGGTTCGAGGTAGGCGCACGACATCAGCGTTCCCGTGGTGTCGTTCACCAGCGCGATGACGTCGATTCTCATTCCCTTTCTCATGCACGCATCCTTGAGGAGCTTCACCACGTCCTGCCCCTGAACTCCCTCCGCAGAAAACCCTTTCGTCCATCCTACAAGGGTTCCTGAAGCAAGCCCTTTCTGGCGACAAGGGAAGGAGAAGGTGAAACCGACGGAGAGACTATCCTCGCCGCTGGCCATATCTTCCTTGAAGTCGAGAAGGCACTCGGCGATGAAGTCGAAGAGCTTTTCCCCCGACCCTTTCATCATCTCCTTGGGAATCTGGAACAGTTTGTTCTCCATACGGACGTCGTCTTCCAGTAATTTGATGTGCAGGACGCGGAAGTTACTGCCCCCAAAGTCCACGGAGTAGTAGTCGCCTCGCTCCGTGCCGTCCGGGATGGAATCGACGTAGGTGGGCAACATCATCACGGTCGCCTCTTCTTGCGTGTCCTTGCCCAGACCCCGCTGCATCTCCGTTTCCAGTCGGCAACCTATATCTTTCATCGTATCCAGCGAAAGGTGGAACGGCTCCAGAAAGGCCCTGACTTCCGGAGTTACAAGTTCCAGCATGGTCGGTTTGGGGTATTGGCGACCTCTGCGTTGAGTGTAACAACAAGATGGCCCTTTTTCGCGCAGTGATGACACTTCCCTCTGCGCCCTCGTTCAGATTGGGTTCCTTCTGGAGTCGTACGTAGTATTTTGCCTGTGAAAGAAGAAAAAAATAGTTGGGAGTTAGTGACATAAATAATCAAATCATTACCAAGAACGTCGTTGCATAATTACTGAGAATGTGCCAAATAACTGCAACCCGAAACGTGTCTCCAATAACCTGGCAATCTTGTCTATCGGGCATTGAAACAATTGGGAAATTTCCGCAAAGCAACTCTATTGGCCAAACTAATTAAACAACATATTTGAAATAGCATAACAGAGGAAATCTGAACCATAAGATCGTTAAATCGTAAAAATGATAAAGTAAGTTTTTTGCGCTCCGCTGAGATTGAACCAAAATTTCACAGCTTGCTCCGCCCGTCTTCGCCGAGTTGGGTCCCCGTGGCTGCACGTTCGAATTCGCGCGCAGCGTGGTTTTCACGTGGTGCATTTGCGGATGAATTGAATCTTTGGTAATAAGCGTTTTTGAATTTCGAAAATGTTATTTCTCAAATTATCAATTATATCAAAGCAGTTTTGTCCAACTGTTTACATTAACAGATAAGTAATTATATTTTCTTTCACATGACCGGTGATAAAAGCGTATATTTAATTTTCATTGTGTGTGTGTGGCGTTTCCCCCAATACCATGAATACTTCTATTATGAATTAAAGGGGACCACCAGGCAAAGAACAACACATTATTATATGTGTTGGTACCGTTTTGTGATATCAAATAGATACCCAACATTTTGCAAAGGGTTGTGTAATTCATAAACAAAGCAATTAATTTCCACCACTTACGGATCCACTGCTATTTCCTGGTTCCATACGGGCCAACCATTTGCGAGTGCGCCAATGCTATTCACGCGCACGTTTGTAAACAATAGATTCCCGGGCGATTCGTTCGCTCTGCACACGTTGCAATTCACCGCACACATAGCAGTCTGCGTAATTCAGACCGCATAAACGCATGCTTTAGAATGGTGATGCGTTTCCAATTATATATTTTTTTTCTGGAAACATATTTTTGTGAACTTGTTGATGGAATGGAATACTAAAGATGTTACCTTTCTTTAATAAGAATATTATTTTTGGGTGGTGGTACCCTTTAATCCATAGCATGCAGGAACCTGTTGGGCCCAGTCTACTTGAATTGCGAAATCTAGCAACTGTAAATAAAGTTGCGCAAATATTGATTTTTAAATAGTGCTCCCACGACCCACGGAGTATGTGGCCCTGATGAGATTTCGATATTTAATTAAATAAACGTATACCATACCATATCCTATGTTCGGGTCACGTTTTTTGTATGCCACCACAAGTTCAACCCGCTTGCATGGGCTTGTTAGGGTCAGTGACGAAGCTACAGGGGACAAATGGGGCATACATGTGCCCCCCCCCCCCGAAAAAAATGACACAAAATAATAATAGAAAACCTTTAGAGGAAAATATAAAGACATACATATTGAGTGCCCCCCCCCCCCCCCCCCCAATAATCTGCGTTTCCCCATCTGTTCAGTCCGACCACGCTGCACCACTGGTTGGGGTGGTACCAATCATCAGGGAGCCTGTGCCAACTAACATGATTTTTAAATAATTGTGTTATGAATTTCGCTATAATTAATTTAGAATAAAGAGAGCAAAACAACCGCACCAGTGGCGTAGTAAGGGGGGAATCCTGGGCCCGCACCCTCCCCTTTATAAGGTCAAGCATTTTTGTTTTATGCGTACTTGCTTGCTTGCCAGACGGTATAATTATCTATTTTTTTTGGAGATTTGAATACCTAAACATAACCCAATTTCCCAAGTACCCACATTTCGAACATTATGCTGCTAAAATAGCCAATTTCTAAGCAAGTTTTGACCAACTTTTTAATAATTTTTTTTTATAATAAGGATATTATCGTTCATATGGTCGGTGATAAAAGCGTATATTTAATATTTGTCATTGTGTGTGGGGCTTTTCCAAATACTGCTATTTAGATTTTATAATCTTAATGTAATATCTTAATAAAATAATCTGATACCTTTCCGTGAATACTCCTTTTGAATCCACAGCGTACAATATTACCACGTTCATATGGTCGGTGATAAAAGCGTATATTTAATATATTTCATTGTGTGTGGGGCTTTTCCAAATACTGATATTTGGATTTATAATCTTAATGTAATAATATCTTAATATAATCATCTGATAAATTTCCTTGAATACTCCTATTGAATCGATGCACAGCGTACAATTTTACCACAGTTCGACATAATAATTACTTGGAGACACAACCAACAATTACTGCAAATAAGGATGCGCAAATATTGGTCTTTGAATACTGCTTCCACGTAGTATATGGCCCTGAAGGGTTTATATATATTTTATCTAACAGTCTAATTAAATATCGTAATTTCGGGTCACGTATCTATCCCACCACAAGTTCAACTCACTTGTATGGGATTTGGGGTCAGTGACGTAGCTACAGGGGGTACAGGGGGCACGGGGGAACATTATAAAGACATACATAATTGAGTGTGCCCCCCCCCCTCCAATAATCTGCTTGCCCCCATCAGTCCGACCACGCTACACCACTGACAAACCACTGACAGCCCGTACGAACCAGGAAATAGTAGTGGTTCCGTAAGAGGTGGAAATTAATTTCTTTGTTTATGAATTACACAACCATTTGCAAAATGTTGGGTATATATTTGATATCACAAAACGGTACCAAAACATATAATAATGTGTTGTTATTTGCCTGGTGGTCCCCTTTAAAAGGGGACCACCGATTCATTAGCCCTATAGGCCACACGTCTAGCCTGCATGGGCGTCGATACTTACGTAATACCCATTCATCAGGGGGGGATGGATGAATGAATCATCCCCCCCTGATCAATGGGTATCAATGACAGATCGACGCCCGTGCGTCTAGGCCATACGTCTAGACCACACGTCTAGGCCACACGTCTACTAAATGTATAACTAAATGTATAGCGAAAGCTACAGAAGGTGCCAATCCTCTGCATGGTAACTCGTGTGATTAACTGTCCCTTCTCCATTCTATAATTGCCGAGCGCCTGGCTAGAATTATGCAGAATGTACCATTTTTAAAGTCTTTGATATGACCCGGTCAGGGTTCGAACCCGGGATCTCCCGTGCATGAGGCGGACACTCCAGGCTAAGCCACCATGCTCGGTGTGCCAACTAACATGTATAACTAGTTGTGTTATGAATTTCGCTATATATATACACTGTAGTTCCATTGTTACAATAAAGAGAGCAAAACATTACTCTCTTACAAACGAAAACTGCATAACTAAATTATGCTGATTCATTCTCTATCAACTTATTTATTTATTGGTATTTTTATATGAAATTATTGACAAAACACAGAGTGCCAAATTTGGAAGAAATTGTAATTTTGTTTATTTCGCACAAGTGACAGTCATAAATGTCTTGTTTCATAATTAATTTTTAGCAATTATTCCTCTCATTCTGCTCAGTATTCCAAAAAAGACTACTAGTTTTCTTTTCATTCAAAGCTAATAATATTCGCGCAAATGTATAATATTTGTTAAACATCGTTCTCACTAATTATATTTCTCTAGGGTTGTACAGATCTAGAAATTTGAATCTGGTGGCACGGGGGCTTTACATTTCGAACACTTCAATCGTAAATATATTTTGAACGATAAGGAAATTCGATAAACCAAAACCTGTTCCATGCTTCGTTTTGGTATTATACGAATACAACAAGGTATGAGAGAACCATGCACGGGAGTTCTAAGTAGGTTTTGTGGATTTGTACAATGTTACTAGATCATATTAATTATGTTTTTTGTAATCGCTTTCTCCGGAACAAAATAACATGCATAAACATGATCAATGTGTGAGAAACTTGCACATATGTTTGCATTTACACTAAATTCCCCCGTTAAAGGGATAGTTGAGTTTTGGTATAGAGGGCGCTACACAAAATATTTTTTTGTGAGATAATGAAAAACTGAGTGTCAAATTTGAAAGAGCATAAAATTTCAATGACAGAATTAAATTTATTTGATCAAAATCGGTTCAGAAACGGCTGAAATATCCATGAACATTACCATTTGTAATAATTGTGGGGCCTCACAAATATTAGAGAATTTTGAACCAGCCGTTAACATTTCTTTTTAAATGCTTCCTCTTTCAAAAAATTACAAAAGAGGTTTTTAAATAGTTGTTGATTATCTCTCTATCTAATCACTATTTCAACAGAACATCACATGCACAATGTTATATTTTAAATGGTTGAAACCAATGACTTTTTAGAGAGCGCCCTTTTGAGTTTTAACGACTCTTTTTTAATGATAACAGGCATTTTACTTAGTCGTTTGTAACTTTGTATTCCTTTCAAGCATGGAGGAGATATAATTAATAGTTTGTAATGTAATGGTGCAGGTGTTGGTTACTAAAATTCAGTTTGACCAAAACTGTACTCTCTTTACCAAAACTCAACTATCAGCGTCGTCATAATTATATTGAATATTGTTCCGGGTTCCGGGTTCTTTAATTAATGACAACCATCCTCTTTAGAACCCGCTCAAGCTACATACATTATTATGTGAAGTAAGGCGGGATTATAATCATGATAATAAAACAGCACTGAAGCCACAATTAACTACTAGTACTTACTCAGCTTTGATGAAAACCGGATAGTTTTCCACACAACACAACCCAGTATAGTTTAACTGATACAGGTGAAGATATTACCATGAAAGATGCGCACGTGTTTAGTATATTGCTTCTTCATTCGATATTGAAAGCTCACACAATGATACATGATGCAACCTTCATCATGGTTAATAGTAATTTGAGGCCGGCCGGTATATATACGGGGCATTTGAAGATTGAAGTCCACGTTTGCTTTGTCTTCGTACTAGATAACAGCCACAACAACCTCTGAACCTCAAAATCGTACTAACCCAACGTCAAAGATGCAAGATAATAAGGCCGAGATATATCATACCAGCGGCGTAGCGTGGTTGGACTGATTGTGTGTGTGTTGGGGGGGGGGGGGGGGGGGGGGGGGGGGGGGGGGGGGGGGGGGGGGGGGGGGAGGCACACAAATTATTAGGGGCAACCCATTATGTATTTCTTCATTTCCCCCCCCCCCTGTTTTGTCAAAATATTAGTGCCCCCCCCCCCCCCCCCCCGTACCGACGCCACTGTATTATATAAAGAAACACGTATAGTGGTATATTCTATAGCTAGTATAAATACCAATATTTGAGAGACCCACAAAGTGTAACATGCACTCTTTTTGTTAATCTATTGTGCATTCAGTGATCAGAAAGGAGTGGGAAGGGCGTGGCTGGCAACATGCTGCTTTTTATGACTGACGTCTTCACCACAATAATCATATTCCGTTATCATTAATGTTATTAATTGTTTCGATTTGTTTGGTGCCTAATTTAATTAAATCGGGCTTGTTATAATACTATAGTTTGTGTTTTGTTTATTTAATTTACAGCCTGCATTAAGCATATACCCCTCCCCCTTTCCCTCCCTTGGCCAGACCAATCAAACATTTAAGTTTTATTTTATCTCTTTATATGAAATTATAGCATTATAACAAACCCAAATTCATTTTCGGATTAACGAACCCGATTTCATTTTAGGAATAGCGAACCTTCGGAATAACGAACCCTCGGAATAACGGACCTTCGGAATAACGAACCTTCGGAATAAACGAACCCGATTTCATTTTAGGAATAACGAACCTTCGGAATAACGAACCTTCGGAATAACGAACCTTCGGAATAATGCAACAAATGTTCGGATTAACGAACCCTATTTCATTTTCGGATTAACGAACACTCAGGTATAGGAAATGTGTGTGTTCGGAATAACGAACCTTCGGAATAACGAACCTTCGGAATAACGAACCGCACCCATTTTATCAACCATTCGTAGCTTTTTTTGCACAAATCAATAACGTTACTAGATCCCTTTAAGTTGTCAGAAGCCACATATTATGTTGTTTTTTTTCTAGTTTGGATCGACTGTGCAGCATAGTTATCCCTAAATGTCCTAGCCCGCTAGATGGCGACAAACACACTTCCAATCTTATGCACTTACACTTTTTTAAAAATATAACATCATTTCAAATTCTTTTGAAATCGACTGGGCAGATCGAGAAAGTCTTACTCTGCATGATTATTGCAAATTAATTATTCCTGTTCATCATAATTACAAAAACTAGCCATTTGATTT
>JBAMJV010000037.1:0-133975 GCA_037951105.1 Echinarachnius parma
GATGGGTTTTAACAACTAGGGTTATATCAGGTGACTGTACATGTCTCCAGGACTCATTAACCATTAGATTGTTCACTCAAACACTGTTCTCACTAACTCAGTGAGAACAGTGTTTCACAAAATGGTAGTACACAGGAACTGACCTTTGCTTCCTGAGAGGAAGCAAAGGTCAGTAGAGGAAGCAAAGGTCAGTTCCTGTGTTAGTTGTCAACTGCACAATCTGTGGTTCAAGAACTACATAACTGTGTGTATTACCATTGTGTGATCATAGACGTAGAACATGTTATCGAGCACATCATTGATACTCCTTAGTGAGTGAAATATTTTTCAGAAATGTATATGACGTTTAGGTTTAGAGGGGTATCATTCATAAAAATGCTTATTAGGTTTACAGCATAATCCACAAGTACAGTATAGGTTATTTCACATTTGTGAAAAAACCAATAAAACTATACTATATGTTGGCATATGACGATAACTAGTTTCTTTTTGTGATAATGCAATAGCCTGATGATTGTGGTTTGATTGATAACTTTGCAGTTTCCCCCTATTTAAGGATCTTCATCATGTCAGACGATTCTACCCCTTCATTTAGCACAATTCTGGAATCTGAATAGACTTGCACTAGTAAGCTGTCATTTCTTTCCTACTTGTGGTACTGTTAGTTTTATGTGTAAAAGGTGCATTGACATGTTCTTGCTGTTGTTTGGATTAATTTTGTTGGCCTTCTTTTTCTTGCGAATGGAAGTTTTCAAGCTTTACAAGGATGTCATCTAATCAGTTGAAAAAGACTCATTCCAAAGACGTCAACATTCATACCTCGTTATTTTGACTTTATATTTAGCATTTTTTCCAAACCATTTCGATGTACCTTCGTATCCCAAGCCCCCTATTATGATACTGAGTACAGCTTTGTAAAGTAGTTTGAGACGATGCATAGCCACACAATCACTTTGTTTGGAATTGTAACATGATTGGCCCGATGATGCCTTTAATTTTGGTTTTGTTTATTGATGGTCTGAAAACGTGTATGCACTTCAAAAAAATATATACATATGTATATAATAATAATAATAAAAATATTAAAATAAAGAAAATAAATGAGAAGAATGAAATAATATTTAGTTTTTGGCGAAAATTTTCAAATTGAATGAACCGCCAATAAACATCAAACCACAACAACAACAACAATAAATAGCTATGATTGTATATTCGTGGAATTGGTGTGAAAGGTTGGAAGGGCACAAGCTTTCCACATACGGGGTCCCGCCGAGTTCGGAATCAGAGAGTGCCCAGAAGGATGGAACGTGATTCATTAGCACTGTATTCATATACAAGGTGTCAGGCTGGAAGACTCACATGTGAGTTAGAAATGTGCACTCTTGTGTGCTGGATTGATTGCAGTATGTATTCAATGACTGAGGATAAATGTATCGACGCACCGCGGTCGTCATACATTGATACGTTTGCTAAATCAGAATTCACAACCATTATATCATTATAATTATTATATACATTATTCCTACGTATTTCTTTGTTTCAAGTTCTTTTATTTTGTATTGTTTTATCCTTTGTTTTGCAAGTGTACTGTTTTTTTTCATCTTAATAAATGCCATCGTATACGTTTTACAGCTAAATAGTTGTGTCATTCTATAATCTGTACAATTTCCACAGATTTTGGTCCGTAGGCGCATGTGAAATTTCATAATATATGTCTGACACATGAAATATAAACGCACGTGACAAAACACAACAAAAGTAAAAAGTCATAATTTGATATCAAAAGATGCACAACTACCTATGAAATGCATATTCGAAGCAATTGGATGCATGCGTTTGGGTGTTATCGTAAGGGTAAAATCTCTAATATGTGTTTTCTGGCCTTCCAGTAGCTAGTTCGCGAGGTTGTCCACCTAGGTCATGCTTCTAGAAGGTCCTAGAAGACAATTCTGGGATCAAACCTTTTATAACATTCCATGTATGAAAAACCCCCTTTGCTCCCTGGGTACAAAGAAAAGAAAGTGCACTTTAAAGCCAAATAACAGTTTTGGAAAAGTTACCCAAAACCGATATATTGGCCAAACTAATTTATCAATATTGTTGAATAAGTGTTTAAAAAGGGCTTGTGTGGTACAATCCGAACCTGAGCATCGTTAAATGCAGAAATATCGGAAGAAATCCAATGGCCGCCCGTGAAATTTATAAATCCACCGCCCGTTCGCACCTGTCCGCGACGCTTATAGCGCTGGCCTGGAGATATCGACAAGCCCGCATACCGAATGCCACATGGCATGGGGACCACGAGGTCTTTTGCACGTAGCGTATGCGCGATTCCGCGTTGGCGATATCGATTTGCGGCAAATCAGTTATATAATTTTTGCAAATATATCAATTAGTAGGCGGTTTCCTGTCCCAATTTTTAAAATCCCATATTAGTAAAATTATATTCTTTCATAATATTATGTTTGGTCTTCTTCTTGCGTATGAGGCAGCACAGCTTCTACGCAACATCACGCAAGTTTTGTAGCCAATGAACAGTGTCGGGGTCCAAGTTGTTAAAGTCTGGGTTTGGTTGGGCGGTGGGCGAAGGGCTGGGCACTCTCCAATGATGTGGGAAGCTGTCTGCTCGGGTGCTCCACATGTGCAAGCCGGAGAAGGTTTGAGTCCCCAGCGGTGCGTGTTGGCATTAAATCTGCCGACCCCTGTGCGGAGACTGTTGAGAGTGACCAATCCTTTCGGTGTAGGTCCGCACCTGGTTATAAGAGAGTGTATTTCATTATTTGTTTGTGTGTGGGGCGTTTCCCACTACTGTCATTTATCTTTAATTATGCCCCTGGAAGACAATGCTGCTTTTATCTGATTACCGGGTAACAATGGTATAAACTGTATGCATTGAACTGTACGGGATTTAACCCAGTAAATTTGACTTCAAACGGATGCATTATATTGATAATATCAACAAAAAAAGAGTGCAATCTAACATGTCCTTCCCCTTCATGCTGTGATACTTTGCTGGACATTTCATCATATTACCGGGCTGTGAGTACGTGACACGTACCGGGACTACGGAAGTGCGTATATATATACAACAACTATGCGGGGGAACGGGGGGACATGATTGTAACCCCCCGCACTTGTTTGTATGATATGCATGTTTGATTCCATAGCTTGCACTGCATATGGAGGCCAAATTATGGGAGTCACATTCCCTATCTATTTCTGGGTAAGTGTACATGCACGTTGTGTTTTATTTTGGTGTAAAATTATTAGTGACACACTACCCCCACCCCCCCCCCCCCCCCCCAACCCGTAACTCCCACTGATTATATGCCGGAGGTTTTTATGCAAATTATTACCGAGTTAGCTTTTCGCGGCACTAACCAATCCACCAGCAACAGTTTCAGTTTGCTCATTCTCGTTGATAGAGCCAGAGAGGTTGTTGGTAGCTCCTGGTTGATCGATTGAAGACATATTCATCTCTCTCAAAAAATATAGGGTCTGTCTCTGGAATCACGCAGCATGCTGGTCTCACTGGTTGCACTTCTTAGCATTGTCTGCTTGGGACAAGCGAACGGTATGTTATATCAACATTTTCATTTTTGTCACTGGTCTTTTTAAATATGATAGTTTTAAAGAAAGCATGCATATGACCCCAAAAAAGTCGTTCGAAAATAGATATGGCATTATATTTCGGTAATCCTTGCGCGAATTAATATAGACTTATTATTAGGGGGCGGCAAGCTGGAATTACAACTTATAACTAAACGCAACAGACTATATATTATACAGCACCAGCACTTTCAAGCTTTCACATTTTTAATGATTTTCATGCATGCCAAAGCCTATTCGGACCAATTTCTGCAATCTGGTTATTTGAAAGGGATATGTGAAAAACATGATATTTTTGCCAGGCAAATAAAACGGGTATAAATAAGGTAAAATAACCTCCTGATCCTCTGACAAGCATGCAGATAATTCGTTTATTATATTTTGTGTCACTTTTAAGTAATTTTTGAGATAATCATGTTTCAAGTTTGGGAGCTTTTTAGAAACCAAATTTAGCTCTCTTTTATTTTTGATAAATATTCCGAACATTAATGATTACATATCTATCATTCTTAATAATTGTAAAGCGCTTAGATGATTATCAATCGTGATAGGCGCTATATACATCGAGGATATTATAATTTTTATTATTAAAAATGACTGGTCACATGGTCACGATGTTGACCTAAAATTCCGGGTCGTAATGGTTATATTATTTTTCTGACATGTATACACTGTTAAAACGCTGTGTAAACATGGTTGTTGAATCTTTTTATACAACCTTATATTAGGTGTAGCATGATTATTTGTAGAAAGAAGGGTTGTGCAAAGCGGCCATTGTTCAAGCGTTGATTAAACGTGTTAAATTACGTGATAGTTTCGACCGCGAAATCATCGCGACAAAACCCTTTTTGTCCCACCGCAAACCAAGCGAAACGAGATAGCGACGAGGTAGCGTGTTAGTTTTTTAACCCAAAGGTCCCCGTTTCGATTCCGACTTTGCCGTTTTATAGTACAATAATTTTTGTATTTGCTATTTTTTCAACAACAGGGTTGTTTAAAATTTATTCTCAACAACGGTTGTAGACAAAATTAAAACAACAGTTGTGTAAACTTTAAACAACTGGGGTTGTTGAATGTTTTCAACAAGAGTTGGATGGTTCATATGTTAAACGGCGGTTGTAGAAAATGTTCTTTTTACACAGCGTTTTAACAGTGTAGTAGAGAGGCTATTCATGTATTTAAATAGCCTCTCACCTCTCAGTCATGCTATCTCACTCCCAGTTGATCTTCTTCTTATTATTATTCTCTTTTTTCTTTTCCTTTTCTTAACATCTTTTGATTGTGTAAAGCTAATTAAGCCTTATTATTTTTTATGTTTGTGTTGCGTAGATGTATTTTAACGTTTGTTTGTTATATATGTTGACTAAAGTTTGTTTAATGCATACGTAGCTTATTTATTATGCCGACTGTAATTGTTTTGTCATGTGTATACAGGGCGCACCTGTAAAGCAGTTTTTTTAACTGAGGTTGCCTTCCCTGTATTTTTAAAGAAGACTTGAATAAATAAATAGTATGCCTATTAAGTACTGTATATACATGATGCACGTGCAGTGGCGTATAGCTAGGATGTTTTTAGTGGTGTAGGGAGGGGGGGGGGGGGGGGCACTGGGGGCCCTTACATTTTCGTGGGGGGCACAATATATAATTTTACTTTTCAACTGTTGGAGGTACATGTAGCTGATATAGAGGCAACATACTAGTCAAGTATTCGCCTCTGTGTAATTGTTTATGATTTATGTAAATTGAAGAAAAATCAATACACTGACAAAATGACACACAATTACAGGGTTGCCAACTTTGAGCCAGAGGTGAGAGTGAGACATTGCGAGGTTGCGAAGCGACTGAGCGGGGAGAGGGTGTGGGAGGGGGGTGTCCCCCCTCCCATGGTAGGTAGCTTTTGCTTTTTTGGACTTTACATTGTGCAATCTGGTGCATACCTATGCAATCTGGTGCATACCTATAGATAGGAAATTCGGGCGTAAGATGCACCCCAACACACACACAAATATTGTATTTAGTGTCATACACAGTTCCAACATAAACCATATGCCACATTATGTATGATCCAACAGCAATAGCCTACAGCCAAGCATGAGTCCCGAGGGAGTGAAGCGACCAAGGGCCGGGGCAGAGCCAGAGGGGGATCGGGGGGAGGGTTTTGGAGGGGGTAATTGACTTACGGGAACGGACGTTTGTGAAGTAAAGTGTGTAAACTATTGCGGGATCGGTATCTAATCTAGATCATGATGGCGCATCTTCGAACCAGAGATGTGGTTCTTCCTTTGTATTATACTGTTCTAACGGCATTGTTTGTAATTCAAGTGTATTTTGTTATCAAGCCTGAATTTTCAGTGTGGGGGGGGGGGGGGCACCTGGGGGGGGGGGGGGGGGGGGGGTGGGGGGGGGGAGGGGGGGGGGGGGGCACAGACAATTTGTGGGGGCACGTGCCCCCAGGCCCCCCCCCCCCCCCCCGTAGCTACGCATGTGCACGTGATCAATAATTTGCTCTTTGATGTCTTCCAATGATGTCTAAGTTTAATACACATACTTTCCTAGTTTTCTTACCAATTTGCATTATGATACAAGTTCAAATAAAAATGTCTAAATATTTTCCAATGTTATTGGGATAAAAATTGTGTTACAAGGGATCTAAATATACCTCGAAAGGACGTCATATATTCTGTTACAATGATATGCACAATTTACATATAATTGGTTTGCTTTATTCGCTGTTATGCTTATGTTAGTGATTATATTCAAGAAGTGCGAATTAAGACAGATTGGAATTTTAGAAATATATGTTTCGTCAGTTAAATTTTCCATAAGCATGATGTTTTTGTTTGTATTTTCTTTCATACGGGGTATCGTTCCCACCGCTTCAGCCATACTCATAGTATGTTTTCAGATGTTTACATAAATTCGTTTACTCCTCGGTGCCTCTAGAAATATAAAAATTTGTATCAACAAACATAATATCGACATTTCACACATTTGTTTTTTCTTCTGTTTTAATACGTGAATTTTTCAAAGTTGCCAATGAATCTTTTACACGTGAATGGCAGAGTAACCAAATGTCCACACGGTAACCAATTTCCAAAATCATGAAAAATGCGAACAAGTATTTTCTTAAAATTATAGTTGAAATTACAACAAACATTTGTTGGCAACCCCCTGCAATTTGAAACTCCCTTGTTGATGTTTAGACCATTTATCCAAAATTGGCTTCAATTGATAATACTCCCTGTGTATACTTGCGAAGACTAATGGTATTTGTTTCTACTTTTCTAATTGTGAATAGAACATTTTGGCTAGTTGTAATTGCCGTTTGTTAGAAACGCAAATTGAGTTTAATCATTGGCTTCAAGTTATTTGATGAAGAAAAGGAAATACAAATATATAAAATCGTGTGGCGTTAGCTAAAAATTAGGTTAAAATGAAAATAAAAACACCCTCTACCCTCACCCACCACCCACCTACAAAAACAAGACAAACAAACACCCTCTACCAACCCCCCCCCCCCCCCCCCCCCCCCCCTCTAACACACTCCACTCGCTCACTTCTTCCCCGGAAATCTGCTCACATTCCTCGCCCAAGACGGTCGAAATGACCTATCACACCACCCCACCCCCCCCCCCCCCCTCCCCCCCCCCCCCAATGGCGAGAATAAATAGACGCCTTTGGTATATAATATTCAACCAAAATTGTCAATGCTAATTGTTGAATGATATAGCTACAACCATATCTGGAAGCAGCGGCGTGAGTGCTCCGTCCCAGGACATCGTCCCTGGAGCATTTCCGGTTCTCGGCAATTAGGCCGAGAGGCGAGAGCACACATTTTCGTTTGGTTTGTTTGTTGTATTTTTGGTTTTGTATAATTATTTGTTTGTATATTATTTTGTTCCTCAGCGTTATGTCCGTATTTTATCTATGGATCAGTGGCGTAATGAGTGAAACTTTTTGGGGGGCAAAACCAAATCCGCATCACACAGTCGGATATTGCGAGGGAGCAAAGCGACCTGAGCGGGGGGAGGGTGTGGGAGGGGGGTGTCCCTAGGTGTCCCCCCTCCCACGGTAGGGAGCTTTTGCATTTTTGGACTTAAAACTAAATCTGATGCATACCTAGAAAGGAAATTCTGTCTTGACGACATGTACTATAATGTGGGTAAGTTCGTCATGATTCTTCCGACCGGAAAAGGCGGTTTTTATTTGTTTCATAAAGGAAAAAACAAATATGCACCCCAAAAATAATAATCGCAAAGTGACATTAAATACATTTCAAACAGTGCATAAAAACCCACATTATGTATGATACAACAACATGAACAAAGTATTCCAGTCGTAGTCAAGACCGATTCCCGAGGGAGCGAAGCGACCGAGAGGGGTTAGGGTGATGACAGGGTGTGATGGTAGGGGGTGTCCGTCCGTGCACGGTAAGGGTGTTTTTGCAATGTTTTACTTGAAATTATGCAATCTGGTGCATACTTAAGACACAAATTTGTCTGAACATGAAGTAAAATCTGAGTTATCTTGTCTTAAGAAATACCATTTTTTTCAATCACTGCATGGTATCGAATTAGAAACAAGCCATGATTGAACATTTTTTTTTGGGGGGGGGGGGGGGGGGCAAGCATTGACACCATTGATTATTATGTTGTTGTCCGCAGAAGTACCAGAATGTCGTCGCGATCCACAAGCCTTGCAGTACAGGGGCAACCTATCGGTGACGCTCTCCGGATTGACGTGTAAGTCCTGGACCGAAAACAGAGCTGACGAAACTCCGGAGAACTACCCTGACTCTGGACTGGGCGATCACAATTACTGCAGGAATCCCGGTCCTGATGCCACAGCTTGGTGCTACACGACCGACCCTTCCAGGAGGCGGGAGTACTGCGCCATAGGTGCCTTCCACCCCGACTGTGCCTTCACGAGTACAGGTAAATAATAACCAGCCAGGGGCCTATAGTTGCAGAAAGACTTGCTACCCGGAGTTGCAATCGATTGTAAAGTTACAATCAATTGCAAGTCATAACATCAACTGAACATTTGAACCAATCATATTTGCGCATTTAGACCGTATGTAGACACATGATCTGACTTCACAATCAATTGCAACTCTTTCTTCAACGGGGCGCTGTTCTAGCAATCACATGTTGAGTTCATCCATAGCAAACCAGATTGTTGATTAAAGGACATTGGTATTTGGTTGAGATAACATTCTTCTCTGTACTCTTCGCTGCATTGTAGATATCGGGGAATGCTACACAGAGGTCGACGCATACGATTACCGCGGGACTGTGTCTGTCACCCGGAGTGGAAACCGTGCCAGAAATGGACATCGCAGACACCCCAAGAGCATATATACGATCCGGCGGTCTGGCGGTGGCCCGACCGAGAACCTGCTGATCACAACTACTGCCGATCTCCAAATCATTCCACTTTTGTTTGGTGCTACGTTGATTCTACGAATTCATCGGCCCCTCGTTTCGAGTACTGCAACGTTGGTCTTCCAAGAGAGAGCTGTGAAGGTAACTTATCAGATCATCCAACACCACCATAAACCTACTTTACTTCATTTATGAGCTACCATGAATAGGCATAAGAGGCGGGGGGCTGGGGGCTGCAGCCCATGGAGTTTTTAAAAGGCCCTATACTCGGGCGAAAAGCACCTACAATTCGGGCAAAAACGATGCCATATTCGGGAAAAGCCAGGTATATAATAATAATAATAATAATATACATTTATATAGCGCATAATAGTAAAATTACTCTATATGCGCTTTATACAATACTAAATCAAATAAACAAAATATATTACAACCTACAAAAACAACGTACACACAAAAATTATACAATTAAAGAAAAGATAAATATTATTACAGTGCAGTCTATTTAAACAAAAAGATGGGTCTTTAATGACTTCATAAAAGAATCAGATTCAACACCATAAATCAGGCCCGGAGCCAGGGGGTGTATTAGGTGCGTACGTACGCACCTCTCCCCCCCCCCCCCCCTCAAATTTTTTTCTTTCCAAAAGCTCCACTTTTTGTCGGTCTCGGGTCCACTTTTTATCGGTCTCAACCATCTAAACCAGTGGTCTCGGACGCCTCCCCCCCCCCCCCCCCCCCCCCCCTGCTTACACAACTTAACCAGCTGTGGTCTCGACCTCATCCTGGACATTTTTGGCGACGGACACCCCCCCCCCCCCCCCCCCCCCCCATTTTTTGTAAATAACACAACCCCTTTAACAAATCCTGACAAAAAAAAAAAAATAGTGCACACAATCCAACTAAGATTACCTAAGTATATCTAGCGCAGTATGACAGCCTGCCAGTATGTGGGGGAAAAGTATGAGGAACAGAAGAAGTACAGTGTAAATCCACAGGAGGTACTTGTGTGTGGTTATAACATGATTCCCGAGAGCTATCAGTTAGTCTGATCCAGGAGATCGGTCCACAGTTGCTGCAGATTATGACACCATTGATTATTATGTTGTTGTTTGCAGAAGTACACGATTGTCGTCGTGACCCACAGGCCTTGAAGTACAGGGGCAAACTGTCCGTGACGCTCTCCGGATTGACGTGTCAGTCCTGGACCAAACACAGAGCTGACGAAACTCCGGAGAACTACCCTGACTCTGGACTGGGCGATCACAATTACTGCAGAAATCCTGGTCCTGATGCCACAGCTTGGTGCTACACAACCGACGGGAGTACAACCGGGAGGCGGGAGTACTGCGCCATAGGTGCCTTCCACCCCGACTGTGCCTTCACGAGTACAGGTAAATAATAACCAGACAGGGGCCTATAGTTGCAGAAAGACTTGCAACCCGGAATTGCAATCGATTGTAAAGTTACAATCAATTGCAAGTCATAACATCAACTGAACATTTGAACCAATCATATTTGCGCATTTAGACCGTATGTAGACACATGATCTGACTTCACAATCAATTGCAACTCTTTCTTCAACGGGGCGCTGTTCTAGCAATCACATGTTGAGTTCATCCATAGCAAACCAGATTGTTGATTAAAGGACATTGGTATTTGGTTGAGATAACATTCTTCTCTGTACTCTTCGCTGCATTGTAGATATCGGGGAATGCTACACAGAGGTCGGCGCATACGATTACCGCGGGACTGTGTCCGTCACCCAGAGTGGATACCCGTGCCAGAAATGGACATCGCAGACACCCCACGAGCATAGGTACGATCCGGCGGTCTGGCGGTGGCCCGACCGAGAACCTGCTGATCACAACTACTGCCGATCTCCAAATCATTCCACTTTTGTTTGGTGCTACGTTGATTCTACGAATTCATCGGCCCCTCGTTTAGAGTACTGCAACGTTGGTCTTCCAAGAGAGAGCTGTGAAGGTAACTTATCAGATCATCCAACACCACCATAAACCTACTTTACTTCATTTATGAGCTACCATGAATAGGCGTAGGAGGCGGGGGGCTGGGGGCTGGGGGCTGCAGCCCCATGGAGTTTTTAAAAGGCCCTATACGCGGGCGAAAAGCACCTAAAATTCGGGCAAAAACTATGCCATATTCGGTCAAAGCCAGGTCATATTCGGGTAAAGCATTGTCATATCCGGGCAAACCATTGTCAAATCCGGGCAAATTTGTGTTATTTTTGGACTAGGCCATCGAAAACATCTCATTTCGGGCATCAAAAAGGACCTTTTTTTTGTTTTTGGCTTGTCAGATGAAAAAGTCGGGAAGTTTCAATTCGGGCAAAAGATACCTTAGCCCCCTTCAAAAGAAAGTTCTCCTCTATACGCCCATGTGAGCTACAGTATACACACAAACCAACTATACAGGGTGGCCCCAAAAAAACGGAACGGGGCACTTCCCAAAATAAAGTAACACATGTATTATGTCCATCGGATAGAGTGTCTTTTCAAATGAACAACGATACCAAGAACAGTCAATTTGGTCGTATAGTTTTTGTTTTAGGGCCCTGTGAGTGACACCATGTCAGGTTCTCTTTTTTGTCAATTTGTATTGAGCCAGCGCTTGATGAATTGCACGAACCGCCGTTCATATCGTTGAGCATCGCGCACTATTGTTAGTGTGCACTCAGCCGTGTGCCGAGAGAATGGGCCTGGTCGCTGAATGGTATTACGGGCATTACGAGTATTACGAGTGAGGTTAAACTGGCATTGACTAGGTCGAAATCGACATAAATCGGCACCTGACATGGTCTCACTCACTGCGTCCTTAAACAAAAACGACCTGACCAAAATTACTGTTCTTGGTATCGTTTTTCATTGGAAAGGACACCCTATCCGATGAACATAAACATTGTGGTATTATATTTTGGGAAGTGCCCCGTTCCGTTTTTTTTTTGGGCCACCCTGTATAGGATTACTCATTATTACTTACAAATTCGTAGAAAAATAAAGTGCAGCATTTGATTTTCTTTTTTAAAAAATCTGTTGAGACTGGTCGAAGGGATGCCTCCAATGAAGGGCGCGAAGAACGTCGACGGGACGGTATGGCTTTCAGTGAACTGTTTGCGATGACTGTTACCGCATTTTTCGGTTGATTTTGTTTCAGAAACAAGTAGGTACCAGTTCACCGACAACCACCGTTCTACCCAGCTTAGCTTTTGTGAGACGTGTTTGAGGGATGCTGCGGGCAGTGGTGTATACGGGCCGGGGGGGGGGGGGGGGGGGGTTAGGATTAGGGGGCAATAATTTGTCAAAAAACACCATTAAGAAGCATTAGGGGAATAACCAAAAAAATACATTAGGTGTGCCCCCCCCCCCCCCCCCCCCCCAACCCCCCAATCAGTCCGACCACGCTACGCTACCCGCGGGGATGCCGAAAAACTGCGATGGGATGGCGTACTTGGAGTTGACACTCCAAAAGGTTTCAGAAATTATGTTTCAGAAACAACCACCGTTCTACCCAGCTCAGATTGGCGAGACCGAGACCGGACGACGGGGATGCCGCCAAAGAAGGACGCGTGGAACTACAAAAAGAATGGCAATCGGGGAACCGTTTGAGACGGCAATCAAGATAGGTATTACCGAATTATTCTGTTGATTTTGTTTCAGAAACAACCACCGTTCCACCGACGACCACAGTTCTACCGACAACTACCGTTCCACCGACGACCACAGTTCCACCGACAACAACCGTTCCACCGATGACCACCGTACCACCCAGCTCAGATGTGGTTAGACTGGTCGATGGGGACGTCGACAACGAAGGACGCGTGGAACTGCGACGGGACGGTATTTGGGGAATCGTTTGCGATGACGGCTGGGGGCTGACAGAGGCGGGCGTGGTATGCAGGATGCTTGGGTACAGCGGGGCGACGGCGGCACCGGGTAATGCCAAGTTTGGCGCGGGAACCGGGCCGATCGTCCTGGACGATGTCAACTGCGAGGGAACGGAGGAAGACATCCTCGCATGCAAGGGCAAGCGCTATCACAACTGCAGTCGTTGGGAAGCTGCAGGCGCGGTTTGCACCAGTACGTAATTAATAATGACTGATCATGTGGCCGGTATATGTGGAAACCTGGCAACTGGCAGGAATCCATCATGTAGAGCTTTTTCAGTTTTTGCAGCTTAGAGTAGGAGCAACTTTTCAATCAAAGAAATATAAATGGGGAATAATGGTTAACGCATTTAAATGAGTGATCATTTTTTAATTGAGCTATATTTGCCTCACCCAATCAGGTAACTCATTTAGTTACTAGTACTGCATGCATTTTGTACAACCTACATAATTTATACATAAAGTGTATATTTTAGGTATAAATTTTAGAATTTGTTTGCATGCCTGCCGCAAATTATTTTGTATCCATTTCTTTTAATATAATCATAACTTCTTGATATTTGTACGTGTTTGCTACTTGAGTGGATTAAATGCATAACATAGTATAGAATTGTAAATGTTGTCATGCTATATATTTATTTGGTGGCGTACGTGCAAACTAACCCGTTGACGGGTGTTTGCGTATATCTGTTTTGAGAAGTGGGGGATGATGCGAGGGAGCGGAGCGACCAAGCCCGAGGGTGCGATGCACCCGAAGGGGGGGGGGGGGGGGGGGTATCCCCCTCCCATGGTAGGGAGCTTTTGCAATTTTTCACGAGACATAATGCAATCTGGTGCATACTTTGGCAAGGAAATTTGATATACTAACATTTAAGAAAGCATTACTTAAATCATCTTCCTCATGATTATACCAATATACAAACACAAACTACCCCCCCCCCCTCACACACACACACACACACACGCACACACACACACACACATACTGTATAACTTACACTAACATACCGCAAGTGGAGAGATTATTTCAAAGAAATGATATACAAAGAGGACATAGACGTACATTGAGACATTAAAGTAAATAACAGTAAGCATATTAAAAAGATAAGAATGCCATTGTTGGTGTTATAATAATGATGGCGTAGGGTGCTTCTCAGATAAGGGGGACGCAATGGGAATAAATGGGGAGACCCCCTATTTCAGGCCGCGAAGAAGAGGACACACACACACACACACATTCACATCCAGTGCGCGAACACATACGCACACTACTTTGGGGGAGGGTATGAGATGAGAAGTGGTTTACCACCTCTCTCGTGGATACATTTTTTGAAATTGGTGTTTAAAATATCACTTTAGAAGTATGATTATTGTTATCATTATCATTGTTATTATTCAGTCCGATAAGACATGAGTTTGCCCGAATATGATATGAACGTGCCCAAATATGATATAGGTTTTTATAATTTCAAGGTTTGGGCCGAATTCATGGTGATTTTGCCCACATATTGACATTGTAAACATTGGGGCTGCAGTATATTATGCACCCACCTCTTACGCCTATGATGATAAGTTCATGTCAAATTTGTCGCAATATTAATATAAGTAAATAGTGATAATAATAATGATAAGTTCGGTTTATCAGTTTATATAGCGCCTAATATACAATATCATCTTTATATAGTAGTAGTATATATAATAGTAGTAGTAGCAGTAGCAGCATCAGCAGCAGCAACAGCAGCAGTAGCAGTAGTAGTAAAAGTAGTAGTAGTAGTTAGTAGAAAATATCAATGTTTCTGTCACAGTAATTGCTATACAAATATACTTCAATGGCTGATCAGTTATACATTGAAACATAATCGACATTATTTCGTTTTGTACAATAATTTATTGTACAAAACATCAATAATCTCAAGACTGAATATATTTTCCACAATAAAACAACCATTTGCAGTTCTGTATTTTATAATGGTTTAGTTTATACATAAGATAATACATTATTAGTATTCAATCAAGTAAATAGTTTCAACATGTCATTGTAAAATATGGACGAATGATCAAGGTAGTTATAAACATTGGTACCGTAAGTTGCTTTTCAGCTAACCACGTCCATTAAGAATCGTTCGTTGAGTATATATATATACATCGTCAGACGCCAGTATACAAATGCACAGGCATGAGTGGATCGGTAAGAATTGGATGCACGAGTCTTTGGAATGGTTTAAACCCACAAGCGCAGCGAGTGGGTTTTAAACCATTTCAAAAGTTAAAAGAGTGCATCCAATTCTTACCGATCCACGAAATATGCCTGTGCAGCATTTGTTTTTGAAAATCAAACTTTTCCCCAGTCATGCGTCCGGTAAACAAATTTACCGACGCATGGCTAAAATTTACCGACGCATGGCTAAATTTACCGACGCATGGCTGACAATTTACCGACGCATGACTGAGAGATAAAGAAATAGAAGAAAATTGAGACACTTACCATAATATAATAACTGAAAACATGAAGAAAAAAAACACGTAGAAACTCCACGTATATAGAAACTCACAAACTCTTGTTAACTCGAACAAGTCCACTTAGCCTAACTGTCTTAAATAATAATAATAATAATAATACAATATTTATATAGCGCATAATATGAACATCATCTCTATGCGCTTCACATCAAATTACTTAACAATTTATTCAACAAATTAAACATAGGTAATTCAACTAAACAAATAAGCAAATAAACAACAAACGCTACAAAATATACTTAATAAGGAACTTTATTGGGCATTTAAGGGGAGAGCATACATATTTTGAGAGAACGTTTGAAATTGTCGACACATAAACACATTTACAGTCTGAGATAAAACACGTAGAACTTCTGATGAAACTCACAAACTCTTGTTGAACTCGAAAAAAGTCCAGTTAAATAATTTTACTTCTGTAAGTGCAATGCCAAGGCAATATAGTCTAGTCTAGCGTAGTTTATCGTACTTGTGTACTTGAACGTACTTATCCGTACCCTTCTGTGGCTCATCACCGTTAACTTAGTTTAACGTACTTACACCACGTCTGACCCACGGTAAGTTACCCTACGGATCACTACGTCCACTATACCGTAAATGTGACCGACCCTAGATAGGCCTTCATTATCGACGTATATGATTATTGTATTACGTAACAAGTCCACGCAACATAAATTCACTTTGCATGGTCTTCGTTATCATTTGTTTTGCTTTTTTTTAAAAAGATACCAATGAAAATTTAATGCACAATACAAGTAATACGGTATAAAATTATATATTATAAACATTCGTATTTTAATGGGGACGTTGTTTGTGTGCAAGTGTGGAATCGCGACTTTTCGCGTGTATATAGTGTGTGTGCATGTGTGTTAGTGTTAGTCAGTTATTTTAGTTTGATATATGCGTGTGTTTGTGTGAGTGAGTGTGTGTGCGTGTGTGTGTGTGTGTGTGTGTGTGTGTGTGTGTGTGTGTGTGTGTGTGTGTGTGTGTGTTTGTGCCTGTGTATACCATTATAAACCCAACGAAAAAAAGTGCACTCTATATTATGCCCCTGAAAGATAATACTGCTTTTATCTGATTACCGCGTAACCAATGGTATAAATATATACATTGAACTGAATTGGATTTCATCCATAATGGAAATTTGACTTCAAAAGGTTATACTATAAGTGAAATCTTATAACATGTCCTTCCCCTTCATGCTGTGATACTTTGCTGGACATTTCATCATATTACCGGTGTGAGTACTGACACCGGGACTACGGAAGTTCCTGTGTAACAAACATGATCATTTACCCATATTCCTGTCAAAAACTAGGCGTGGGACGAGGCGACATGCCCCTCCCCCCCCCCCACACCTATTTGAAAGTGGAGGGATTGCCCCCACCCCCCCCCCCCCCCCATATATACACATACCTTTGTATATATGCCTACATTATATGTTTGATTGATTCCTTATAGCTTGCAGCCTTGCACTACATAATTGTGTGAAAATTCTATATCAGGTATGCTCCAAATCGCGTAACTCCTTTTTTCTTCATTGTATTCCGGGGGTCAAACTAGGTGGCACACTCTATGTAATTGTTCTGTTTTTACGTGTTTTGTTTTTGGAGGCCGGAGACACATTCCCTATCTATTTCTGGATAAGTCGAATTGCTGGGGGCATCATCTAACCCCCCCCCCCCCCCCCCCAAATGATGGGAGTCAATTCCCTATATATTTCTGGATAAGTATATTATGGTGTAGTGTTTTATTTTGATGTTAAATCATTCTCACGCACCCACCCCCCCCCCCCCCCCCCCCCTGCTCCTCCCCATCGGTTGCTTCGTTCGCTCGCATTGTCCCACTTTCTTTTCTGATTCCAGGATCATCCTACTTCTCTAAATAGATTTACGCCGCTGTCTGCGAGTAAAGTAGAATACATTATCATGTGGAGCTAAAATAAGTGTTCTTATATATACCTGCCAATAGACACGAAGAAAGGAACGTTCAATTACAGCGATTTTTATCTAAATGACAGGATAAGTCGTCCATGGTAAAGCGCATTTCTTTGTGGTTATTATTCAAATTGGGGGCTGCTGGCATCTCTTGGGCATCCACCCTCCGAGCCTTCCAGCAGCCTGGGGGCTGCTGGCATCTCTTGGGCATCCACCCTCCGAGCCTGCCAGCAGCCTGGGTGCTGCTGGCATCTCTTGGTCATCCACCCTCCATAGACAGACAGACAGACAGACAGACAGACAGACAGACAGACAAACATACATACAGACAGACAGACAGACAGGGGGCTGCTGGCATCTCTTGGGCATCCACCCTCCGAGCCTGCCAGCAGCCTGGGGGCTCCGCGAATCTCTGGGGGCTCCCTCCTCCGAGATACACGCAGCCTGGGGGCTCCCCCCTCCGAAATACACGCAGCCTGGGGGCTCCCCCCTCCGAGATACACGCAGCCTGGGGGCTCCGCGAATCTCTGGGGGCTCCCCCCTCCGAGATACACTCAGCCTGGGGGCTCCGCGAATCTCTGGGGGCTCCCCCCTCCGAGATACACGCAGCCTGGGGGCTCCGCGAATCTCTTGGGGCTCCCCCTCCGAGATACACGCAGCCTGGGGGCTCCGCGAATCTCTTGGGGCTCCCCCCTCCGAGATACACGCAGCCTGGGGGCTCCGCGAATCTCTTGGGGCTCCCCCCTCCGAGATACACTCAGCCTGGGGGCTCCGCGAATCTCTGGGGGCTCCCCCCTCCGAGATACACGCAGCCTGGGGGCTCCGCGAATCTCTTGGGGCTCCCCCTCCGAGATACACGCAGCCTGTTGGCTCCGCGAATCTCTGGGGGCTCCCTCCTCCGAGATACACGCAGCCTGGGGTCTCCCCCCTCCGAAATACACGCAGCCTGGGGGCTCCCCCCTCCGAGATACACGCAGCCTGGGGGCTCCGCGAATCTCTGGGGGCTCCCCCCTCCGAGATACACTCAGCCTGGGGGCTCCGCGAATCTCTGGGGGCTCCCCCCTCCGAGATACACGCAGCCTGGGGGCTCCGCGAATCTCTTGGGGCTCCCCCCTCCGAGATACACGCAGCCTGGGGGCTTCGCGAATCTCTATATTAACTGTGATGATGTGTAAATGCATGCGCGAACACTTTTTCAGAAACTTAGGCAGCTAGGTACGGTATATGCGCCAGGTTTTGTATAGCAGCTCCACACACGCCGATGCAGCTTAGCCGATTTGTCAAGGGGGGGAGGGGGGGGGGGGGGGGGGTGTAGGAGGTTGTCCGTTGCCAAACAAAAAATCGAGGCCGAAACCAAGACAACTAGTTTAGTAATGTTGTGTAACAAAACCAATCGCTGCCCAAGACCACTGGTTTAGATGGCTGAGACCAAAAAAAGGGGACCTTTCTGAATTTGGGGGGGGGGGGGGGGGGGGGCGTACGCACCCAACGCACACCCCCCCCCCCCCCCCCCGCCCCCACTACGGGCCTGGCTAGCGCTGCAGGACTTTGTCGGTCGTAACCATAAAAATCGATTAAAAACATCATAATCAATGGTCGTTATAGGCAACAAGGCTATGTGGCATAGGCTATGCGGCCTCGATGCAATATTAAATGCACTCGAGAAATTCAAAATGTATCGTTGTCTTATGATATTCAACTCCAAGCCATGCACTATTTGTATAATAGTGGTACTCACGGTTGCATAGCGTAGGGGGTGTGTACAATGCACCCCCCCCCCCCCCCCCCCACCAACACACACACAAATACATTGAAAATAAAAACCATCAAGGGAAAATACATTGATTTGAATTTATTTGAATTTATTTCCATATTTCACAAATAATTTTTGAACAAGTAAATATACAAACAAACAATTTATTCATAAACGAAATACAATAAAAAATACACAGAAGACTAATATACAATAAATATTACATACTCAACAATTTGTTTGTAATTAACATAACGTGAAATATGGGGGAATCAAAAAGAAGCAAAGCTTGTAAAACATTTGGTTCCCAGGGGTAATTGTGTCTTATAAATATTGAAAAAGAAAAATTTAAAGAAAGAAAAAAAGAAGAAAAAAAAGGAAAAAAAGAAGAAAAAAACAACAAAAGAACAAAATAAAGAAGATTACATTCTCAAATTATTTGTCTTCCCCCGAGTCATTTTCAGGATATCCATTGATACAAACATAACTTGTGTATTAAAGGGACTTAGTAACATTGTCCAAAATCCTCAAAACTTATTTAGAACTCTATAGTGGTTCTCTCATACCTTATCATATTCATATTAACAATAAAAGCACGGGGTTTCAGTTTTTCAAATTTCCATTTCGTTCAAAGGATATTTACGATTGAAATGTTCAGATATGAATTTGTCTACGATATAATTTCATGCCGTGTTCAAAGTACTAGTAAGTACTAAGTACAATGAGTTAGTGGATATCACTTTGCATTCTTGCTCATATCTCAGGCAAAAAACATCCAACTACATAACACATTATCTTTGTGGACATTTCAGATCACTCCTATACACATTTTATTAATCACCCATCACTTTTTACACTTGTCAACGAAGTTACTATAGATCCATTTAAAGAAAATCTATATCCAATTTTATTTATATCCAATTTTGAACCAGCCGTTAACAATTTTTTTTAAATGCTTCCTCTTTTCAAAAATTTACAAAAGATGTTTTTAAATATTTGTAGATTATCTCTCTATCTAATCACTATTTCAACAAAACATCACATGCACAATATTTTATTTAAAATGGTTAAAACTGATTATTTTTTAGAAAGCGCCCTCTTGAGTTTGAACAGCTCTTTTTGAATGGTAACAGGCTTTTTACTTAGTCATTTGTAATGTTGTATTCATTTCGAGCATGGTGGAGTTATAAATATTAATTTGTAATGTAATGGTGCAGGTTTTGGTTATTAAAATTCAGTTTGACCCAAACTGTACTCTCTTTACCAAAACTCAACTATCCCTTTAACAGTGTAGGTTTTTTGTATCATAGACAGTCCCATTAACATAAGTATTACTAATTATAATATAGAAAGCTTCTAATGCGCCAATTTCACCTTTTCAAGGTGATCAGGGCGCAGTTAACTCATCTTCACCTAACACAAACAAAACATAAAAATATTAACATAATTATTACTATATACAACTTATTTAGGGGAGGTGAGAGGTGTATGTTACGTTTTCATCTTCTGTGCTATTAATCGGTCATAATATAGACAAATGCATACAAAGGAGTCCAATCCGGAGTCCAATTTGGTCAACCACCACTGCCCCCCCCCCCCCCCCCCGCACCCACCGCCCCCATCACCCCAGACCCCAGACCCCATCCCATCGGCCCTCAACCACAACCAAAGTACACGTGACTCACCTCAAATGTGCCCCCCACAACAAAATATGCTTGTAAGTTGTAGAAATAAACAAATGGTAAAAGGAATCGACAAAAATCATCTAATATTTATGGTAAAAACACATTTCCAGCCAAATTCCTGTAATCTAATCAAATGTAAAAATGTTTGGCCAAAAGCATGTAACTATTTAGGTAACTAATCTTTAGATCGTTGCCAAGACCAATCATGTCGAGACCACTGGTTTAGTTGTGTACATTGGTGTACCCAGGATTTTTTTTCAAGGGGTGGGGGGGTTATTTCGTCGACCAAAATTACCGAGGCCGAGACCACTGATTTAGAGTCGTGTATATAAGGGGAGGGGGGATGTCCGTCAACAATTTTCGCGGATGGGTGTCTTTTTCGAGGGGGTGTCGGTCAGAATTTTGCAATGGGTGTGTCCGTCAAGAATTTTCGAGGGGGATGGGGGGGGGGGGGGGGGGGGAGTCGGTCAAGGGATATGGTCTGGCGATTTTGGTTTTGCCCAGCGCAATCAAGAATTGATTTCTTGATATCAAGAAATAATTTTCTGTTGTTAACCAATGGTAATTCTTGATATCAAGAATTCAATTATTGATATCAAGAATTTGATTTCTTGATATCAAGAAATCGAATTCTTGATAATCAAGAATTCAATTCTTGATATCAGGAAATATGAATAAATGTTAAAACGGCTTGCCATACGCGCGCGAATCTTATGTTGAGCTGCAAAATTATATCGCGATATTTCTGATGTGTGTCGATGATTGAGCTGGGAGCATCTTCATTGGCTCCGGAGACTTTGAGGTGCACTTTTCAGGCAAAGCCTTAGATATCCAGACCAACGAGGAGCCATACATACAAATGGAAGTAGAAACCGAAGTACCTCCGATCACAGAGGAAGAAGCAAAAGTCGTCCAGGAATTTACTTATCTCCATGAGAAATCTAAACAACTTTTTAATGGATTGAGGTTCGTAATTTCATCTAGTTTCGTAACAAAATGATCTAGTCTTATCGATTGCTGATTGTACACTATACTGTGCGTTGATGTCTGTTTGTAGCCTGTGTAATATGAGAAGTATGAGAACAGCGAATTTATTGCGTTGCTGTGATGCTGGAACTCTACTGAAAACACACCGTGTCAATAGATAATCTCGCAATAGCGGTTTCGTTGTTGTGCAGGTATGGCATGAATAAGCCCAAATCCAGTATTTTTAGGCGCGACTATTGGCACCTGTCAAAACGTGATAGAAAACTTTTACACTGGTTTGAACGCATAATAACATTAAGGGTTTTGAATTGACTTTTGACAGACGAAGACGAAGTCTATCAGTATCATGAATGAAGATTGAGCTCGAAGACTAATATTTAATAAACCAAAGTACATTTACAAATAATAAAGGCAATATCCTGTAGTAGGCCTATCGTGTATTAGGCCCCAACACTGCTATTAGCTAAGCCTATAGCCTATACTTAGCAATGTCACACACAAAATAAAAATGCATGCAAACCATATCAAGCTGCCCCTCATTTTGATCGGTGTGACCTCCTCTATCATTTAAAGTGACGGTTTTTTAACGATAATGCATATTATGCAAATTAGCGCTCATTAATTATGCGCATATATGCGAAAAAGCACCTGCCGGCAAATTTTCTTAAAATAAATCACTCAAATTATTCAATAATTCATTTCATTTTACTGAAATATTAATAATTAAGCACTTTATGAGCTACAGAATGTAATAACCTGAACTTAAAACAGTTTTAAGGGTCAAACATACTATTTATAAAATGGAGAAGTCCAGTACTGTAGTGCGCATGCGCACAACATAGCGTACACAATTGGGGATTGGCATGTACCATTATATAACGGGTAGTCTATATTGAAGGCTGGTGACATTGCACACAAAAATTGCTTTGCGCGGTAATGCGCAGAAAAAAAAATACGAACGGCAAATTATTTCACTTAGAAAACTATTATAAGAATACAAATCCACCTCCATTTTACTCCCTGGGTCCTATATAAGTCATATATTTAGACAAAAACTCACTTTTTGCCGTTTTTTTCCATCGATGATGAAGATTAGCTTCGATTTCTGGAATTATATCATCGCCTTCAATGCACAATAAATTGTTGAAAGCAGACTTAATTTCCCTAGTAACGATATCCGGTACCCACAATTCCTTGTAAAACTCGCAAATCACGATAAAAACAAGAAAATTCGAGATACCCCAAGAGTCCACAAATCCAAGATGGCGGACGGCGTAATTTTGCCGATCGCTCGCTACTATCCCCCAAAATTCAGAATTTCACGATAAAAACTCACTGGACACAAAAATAATGAGCAATATGAAAAAGATGAGTATCTATTCATTTCAGAAAGGTAAGATAAAGTAAGTTTGATGAATGCAGCGATTGGATGATGATGGATTTAAAAAGCATACAAAGTTCGTAAATGTACGATAATGTGACATCGCTACTATACTGTTTTAGGAAATTTAATGGGATTTAAAGACAAAGTGATGAATTTTGAATGTTAAACCAAAGAGTCAAATTTATGCAAATTAAATTAGGTATCTAAACTAAAAGAAATTTGGGCGTCAATATCAATCACCGTCAAACATGCGTGTTCTCCCTTGCAAATTTCCTAATTCTTATTCTTCTTTCACTCTTTAAAATTAACACTATTACACTAATAAACCACTAAATTTCAAACAAAAAGTGAATTCAACAAATATCTTAACTTTTATTAAACAACCAAAAATAAACTTTAAATTTACAATTTGTTATTATATTACGTGTACAAATTATGTGACATTCAATCACAGGTTAGCTTATCTCTGCGATCTCTGACATGGATTATAACACTAATAATCCAAACTAATCAGGTACACAAACGTGTCACAAATGATCACAGTTTACACATCAATTGATGTGGGATTTAACTATATGAATAAAGATTGATTTAGAGCAACCTAATCAAGCCTACAACAACCACAAAAATGACTTGTAATGACTAATGAATAAACGACACGTGCGTATAAGTATTCCAACAAGCTTAATTAATATAAGCTTAAATTGAGTTGTGTGAGTCTAAGTAAATTGACACAAATATAAACTCTAATGCTATTGACAAATTAGCAAAGTATCCACATAGATTACACGACAACTTGGTAATGGTATTTGTAATCGCCAAAATGAAACAAACAAACGTGCCAAAAATGCCACGTAATGTAATAGGTAATTGACCTCTTTAAAAATGTCAATAATGGTACTGTGTACACAACATGTAAATGATCTTGAATCAGAACTCGCAAGATGCATAAAATGATGATAAAAATAGTTTACACTCTAACAAAAATCATGACAGTGTTTTCTAGTTCACTATGCAAAATTAGTATCGTCACTGTCGCTTATGAGAGCGTTTAATAAATGTTAGTAATTATTACCTGTAGTGGACAAATCTAGGCTAGACTCTCATATCTAGACGCACAGGAGCAACAAATTCCAGCTTGCGACACTGTATACACTTAATTATTGTTAGGTATGTGACAACAAAATGCGAATTTTAAATGTTGGCACAATTTTAGTACCAATGGCATTGCCCCTTTTTGGAAAGAGCTTAAAATAAGCATTACATTTTACAGTGATATAAATATCTTTGGTATTGGTCAATTATTAAAAAAGTTATGATTTCTTAAATATTTAATTAACAGGCTTTGTTTGGTATTGTTTTAAAGGGATAGTTGAGTACTGGTAAAGAGAGTACAGTTTTGGTCAAAGTCAAACTGAATTTTAGTTACCAAAACCGGCACCATTACATTACAAACTAATAGCAATAACTCCACCATGCTCGAAAGGAATACTATTTGACTAAGTAAAAAGCATGTTAACATTAAAAAAGAGCTGTTAAAAGTCAAGAGGGCACTCTCTTAACACTCATCAGTTTCGACCATTAAAAATAAAATATTGTGCAATGTGCATGTGATGTTTTGTTGAAAGAGTGATTAGATAGAGAGATGGTGACACGACATATGCTCCGCCGAAAATTGCTCCGAAAAATGCGACAAATGCTCCGCGATATTTGCTCTGCCGACATTTGCTCCGACGACAATTGCTCCGCCGACAAATGCTCCGCCGACATTTGCTCCGCCGGCAAATGCTCCACCGACATTTGCTCCGCCGACAAATGCTCCGCCGACATTTGCTCCGCCGACAAATGCTCCGCCGACATTTGCTCCGCCGACAAATGCTCCGCCGACAAATGCTCCGAAGATGCGACAATTGCTCCGCCGACATATGCTCCGCCGACAATTGCTCCGCCGACATTTGCTCCACCGACAATTACTCCGCCGACAAATGCTCCGAAGATGCGACAATTGCTCCGCCGAAAATGCTTCGAATATGCGACAATTGCTTAGCCAAAATTGTTCCGCCAAAATATGCTCCGGAGATACGACATTTGCTCCGGTGACAATTGCTCCGCAGAAATATATGCTCTGAAGATGACAGTTCTTCAAATGGTCCAAAAACAACATATGTTCCTCAACCATAATTGTTCCACCGACATTTACTCCGCTGAAGATTAAACTCTTGAATGAATTCTCAAGTACCTTTGGTATGAAGTGCGCTTTTATATGTTATGCGAATCTCTTGTGAAATTGGAGTACAATCGATTCAGTAACCATCGATTCATTCAAATATTTTATTGGCTGGTTTGTTTGTTTCACGTTTCTTTATACAGGGTGGGGGGGGGGGGGGCAGTCAAGCCCAGTGTTGTAAGGATGCGTGACCCTGCAGCCTGCATCTAGTAGCAGAAGGGGAGGCGCAATAACACACAACACTGGCTTTAGTTTTTGATGTTACATTGGGGTTCGACTGGAGTCGAACCACGGACCCTCATAGTATCCGAAAATGCTGTGATGAATGGTATACTGTTCCAAGCAATCATCAAGCGAAGGGCATGATACTGGTGTTAAGATCGATCATGAATAGAAAAAAGAAAAGTCTTTATAATCACTGTATTTGTATTACTCAGACTCTTTATGAATCAAGAAATTGTTCCGCATGAGTTCAAAATTTATCCACGTTTTATCAAAATTCAAAGAACGTTATTTTCACCCACTGTTAAATTTTCGGAGTTCCAATTTTGTTTAGATTTGTTCATCGTTCACTGAACAACGAGGGCCCAATTTGTGACACTTCTAAACGCCCCCCCCCCCCACCCCGTAAACGATTAAGGCTGCCTTATTGTCCAACAGAAAAGCACAAACTTCCAATGCATTTTGCATTCTTATAAACGGAAGGATTGGCAGGAATTAGCAGAAATTTGAAATTCAATAATCTAAGGAATTGAGGGGTCATCTTACCTCCACAGTGAGGTAAGATGGACACTTCACCCCTTTAGTGACTATGACGTCATATTCCATAAAAAGCAATATGTGATCAATTTTATTGTTAATATGTGAAGAATAGATTGTCTTCTAGTTCTAGACGATGTGATCTTTATTTAAAGGGGTAGTACAGTTTTGGTAAGGCTGAACTTTAGTAACCAACCCTGGACAGTTACTTGATAAACTAATGGTTATAACTCCACCATGCTCGAAAGGTATACAAAATTACAAACGACTTAGTAAAACGCCTGCTATCATTAAAAAAGAGCCATTTAAACACAAGAGGGCGCTTTTCTAAACAGGCATTGGTTTCAACCATTTTCATACAAAATTATGCATGTGGTGTTTTATTGGAATGATGATTAGATAGAGAGATCATCAACAACTATTCCAAAAATGATTTTGAAAATTGTTGAAAAAGTGCAAGCATTTAAAAAATATTATTTGGGCATTTGTCTGCGGAGCATTTGGCGGCTGAGCAAATGTCGGCGGAGCAATTGTCGCGGAGCAATTGTCGCGGAGCAATTGTCGCGGAGCAATTGTCGGCGGAGCAAATGTCGCGGAGCAATTGTCGCAGCTTCGGAGCATATGTCGGCGGAGCAAATGTCGGCGGAGCATTTGTCGGCGGAGCAATTGTCGGCGGAGCAAATGTCGGCGGAGCATTTGTCGGCGGAGCATTTGTCGGCGGAGCAATTGTCGGCGGAGCATTTGTCGGCGGAGCAAATATCGCGGAGCATTTGTCGCGGAGCACTTGTCGCATTTTTCGGAGCAAATGTCGGCGGAGCATATGCCATGGAACCAGAGAGATATTCAACAACTATTTAAAAACTTCTTTTTGACTTTTGTAAATTTTTGAAAAGAGGAAGCATTTGAAATTTTTTTTGAACGGCTGGTTGAAAATTATTGAATAATTGTGGGGCCCCACAATTATTACAAATGGTTATGTTTATGGATATTTCAGCCATTTCTGAACCGATTTTGATCAAATAAAGTTTATTCTGTCATTAAAATTGTATGCTCTTTCGAATTTGACATTCAGTTTTTATTATCTCACAAAAAAATTATTTTTGTGTAGCACCCTCTATACCAAAACTTAACTATCCCTTTACAATTTATAAAGAACAAAGAAAAAGTTGTGACATTTACACGACGTTCTGAAATTAAAAGTGTCATAACTTTTTCAATATCCAACCGATTTTAATAAAAACTTTCAGTAAAGAAAGCTGTACTGAAACACACAAGGGAGCAGAGCTATGCTGCCCTGTACGGAAACAATGTGGGACCATACAGAAAAAGTTTGTCAAATTTTCGCGCAAAATTCTGAACTTAAATTCAGCAAAATTAATCATAACTGGCCCTAAAAATGATACAAGTATTATTTGAACTTACCAAAATGGTCCAAATTATTCTTCAAATGTCGAAAAAAAGGACAAATCTGCAGTTTTGGAAAATTAAAAACCTGAGTAGTGCTCAGCCGTGTTCCGTCTCGGAAGTGTTGCTGCTATCTGGATGACTGCCATGTATTTCCCGCAAGCTTCCCGCACCACGAGAGTTACCGTATCCGAATTCTGATACGGCGTATCCGAAATCGGACACGGCGGACATGCTTGCAGATCGCGAGTTCGCTTGTTTTGGACAATAATAAGCGGCCTCCGCACGTTGCGGGCGGGCTTTCTTTGTTTACGATGGAAAATCGAGCAGCAAGAGAAACAAATGGAACTTATATGACGATTTTTGTAAGTATGACTTATCATTTTGAAAATGAAATGTTTGTACAAAAAATCATAAAATCAGCTTCAATCTAGGTATGCATTTGTTCTTTTCTCTCTGTTCTTTTCTCTCTGTTTGTAGTTCAAATTGTGTCCCTTAGACTGTACCACTCTGGGCAGTAAATGGTCCTATCAGGACCATTTACAATACATTGTAGATGTGTACTGAAACAACACACTGCAACTGTTTTTACTTAACAATAGTTCCTTAAAGATTACTTTTAGTAACAGATATTGATTAACATTACAATGTTGAATGTTGGAGAATGACGAAAAATGACCTCAACATCTTCCACACAAAGAGTCCGAGAAGAATATGCCGCATTTTCTGGCCCAACACCATTTCAAACGAAGCACTGTACGCCCAATGCCATCAAGACAGCATGGAAAACATCGTCATGAGAAGAAGGTGGAGATGGATCGGACATGTAATGAGAAAGAACATAGATGACATCACACGAACAGCCCTATACTGGACACCAGAAGGAAAAAGAAAGAGGGGACGTCCTAAAAACACTTGGCGAAGAACTGTGGAAGGGGAGATTAAAGACCTGAACCACACATGGGGAACCATCCAGAGACTGGCCCAGGATCGGAAGGAGTGGAAGACTTTTGTTGCTGCCCTATGTGCCAGGAGGCATAATGGGCAGTAAGTAAGTAATTTCATGTACTAAAATTTTATGTTATATTTGACTGATTGTTTCAAATCATGTATTCATTATCATCAACAGAGACCTTCCTCAGTATGGCCATAAGCAGTGGCAGTCATATTTTGCAAGGACATTTGATGTCTACACAAAGTTATGGAAGTTCCAGCAGCAGAATAGGTGAGAACACTTGTGACCGGATATAGCGAACCCTGCACATTTCGGTAAAATCAAAATTGAGATTTCAGAACCATGATAAAGGCCACGTAACAAGCTTTAATTCGATGCCTTTTTCAACAACAAAATGACAATAATTGGCAAAGATATGACTGTTTCAATTTTTACAAAAATACATTATGTGAACTTAAAATGCCCATTTCTTCAAAACATGAATACGGACAAGTGAAGGGTTTTGCTATATCCATACACATTTATAAAATGTATTTTATTGATTTTGAATTTCTATTTTTAGCTCATCCGGCCCGAAGGGCCCGATGAGCTTATGCCATGGCGTTGCGTCCGGCGTCCGTCCGTCCTTCCGTCCGTCCTTCCGTCCGTCCGTCCTTCCGTCCGTCCGTCCGTCCGTCCGTCCGTCCGTCCACAATTTTCAAAATGCTTCTTCTTCGTTATTTTTCAACCGATTTTGATTCTGATTGTTTCATAAGATAGGGCTAGGAGGGGGATTTAAAACTTCTACACAGAATCGTGAAATTCATTATATATGCTAATTTATGCAAATTTATTCGAAATCACAAAAAATGCTTCTTCTCCTTCATTTCTTGACCGATTTTGATTTGATTTGCTTTATCTGGTAGAGCTAACTTTGGTACACTAAACTTCTACACAGAATTTTGAAATTTTTCTCCATTAATTAATTATGGTAATTTATGCAAATTTATTCCAAAAATCACAAAAAATGCTTCTTCTCCTTCATTTCTTGACCGATTTTGATTTGGTTTGCTTTATCTGGTAGAGCTAACTTTGGTACACTAAACTTCTACACAGAATTTTGAAATTTTTCTCCATTAATTAATTATGGTAATTTATGCAAATTTATTCCAGAAATCACAAAAAATGCTTCTTCTCCTTCATTTCTCGACCGATTTTCATTGTTTGGTTTATCTAATAGGGCTAGGTTTCATAAGATAGGGCTAAGAGGGGGATTTCAAACTTCTGTACAGATTCATGAAATTCATTATCTATGGTAATTTATGCAAATTATTCGAAATCACAAAAAATGCTTCTTCTCCTTCATTTCTCGACCGATTTTGATTTGGTTTGCTTTATCTGGTAGAGCTAACTTTGGTACATTAAACTTCTACACAGAATTTTGAAATTTTTCTCCATTCATTAATTATGGTAAATTTTTTTTTTTTTTTTTTTTTTAATTTTTTTTAATTTAATTTTTATTTATTTTTCTATTTTAATTTTTTTTAATTTTTATTTTATTTTATTTTTTGTTTGTTTGTTTGTTTGTTTTGTTTGTTTTCGTTTTTTATTTTATTTATTTTGATTTTTATTTTGATTTTTAAAATTTATTTTTTAATTTTTAAATTTTTTCCCATGTCCCTTCCAGGGCATCAAATTTTTATTTTTTGACCAGTTGAAAAGTGTACCACATGAAATTTGCGATATTTGATGTTGCGAGATGGCGGATGAGCGCTACGTCATTGACGTTCTGGTTCTACTTCTTCTTTTCCAATTATTTCCAAACGCCCCAAAGTAGGAGCCAACCTGATATGGGTTCTGTTGCAGAAAGACTTATTGATTGATTGTAAAGTTGCAATTAATATCAAGTCAGATCATGTGCACTGAATACGCAAATCTGATTGGTTCATATAATATATGTTCTGACTCATTTTGCAATTAATTGCAACTTAACAATCAATCGCAATTCTTTCTGCAACGAGGCCATGGTGAATCAATATTAAATAGGCATGTCCAGTACTAATAAATGGCCTATTTATATAGGTCTGTAATTCACAAGGAGTAAATTATTTGAATCTTTGTTCTTGACTTCTTGACATTATAAAGGCAAGTCCTTGACGTGAGGTATGGACTGAAGAGATGGCAGATTGGGGAGATAGCCTCCAAAATTGGGCAGCTCTACTATCACTACTAGTAAGTCAAATACTGTGTCTGAAAAATGTATATTCAAAGTGTAAGCGTGTATGTGTTTGTGTGTGTGTGCCCATGTGTCTGTGTATGTGTGTGTGTGTGTGTTTGCGTGTGTGTGTGCTCGTGCATAAATCCTAGGTTTGTTAGTAAGGAAGCAAAATAAATAAAGCAACAACAACAAAAACCTGTACATAAGAGTAAGAGGCTCACAAATTGGGTTATCATTTCACATTAAATGTTATGGTATATTTTATACATTATGAAACGGTAGACCTACCCAGCACTGTTTTTAATGCATTGTATATTTTGCTTGGCATCGTCTTTAAAAAAATAGCAACTGTGCAGTGACATTTTATACCTTTTTGATGTCATTTGCATGAGTGTGCCATCTGTAAAAATGTATTAATGGTAGAATGGGGGAAAATGGAATCCCCCGCTGGAGGCATGATTAATTTACCATCTTGACACACTTTTGGATGTAGGCCCACAGTGTGCACACATGTACAAAGTATGCTTTTGTGCGTCAAATCCCTAAAAAACAATTTTGGAAAACACTGTACCGTATAATATATCATCTTGGAAATCTTCCTAAAGATCTGAAATTAATTGTAATTTTGCCGCTGACAAGGGGATGTTAGTGTTTAAAGCCATTAATGATTAAGAAATTAATTTGGAGCATTGTAAAAAATTGCATTTTTAGCCTGTTTTTTAAATCTAAAAAATAGTCCTCAAGAAATAAAAAGTATTTTGGGGGGTTGTAAAGATCAACATTCTATAAAGACTACCATTCTTGATTCCCTTGTAAGCAGTTTACATGTTACTGATCATGTCTATAGAGACCACCTGCTCTCAAAGACCACATTCTTTGTCTCCCTTGGGTGGTCTTTATAGACGGGGTTTTTCTGGTTTTACGCTCGAAATGCCAAAAAGAGCCCCCGAAAATCATACAGGAGCCCTGGAAAATTTGCATTTATAACAAACTTTCGAATGCTGTTTTCAAGCATACAAGCTTGATAGTAGCCCCCGAAATATAATTGTTTTTCTCCCCCTGATTTGAAATACAATGTATGCACTGCCGCTGTCATACTACACGTCTACATTGTACAGACAATATTGATTAGCCATGTCATGTACTGTAATCCTCCCCACTTAATTATGCAGACCGTTTTATTACCGGAATGCACCATTTATTCACTTAATGAATGAGGGCCATTAGTCTGGTGGCTAAGAGCACGACCACGACCCAGGACCAGCCCTAGTTCCACCAAGAGGTAGTACCTCCTTGGTTCAAGTGATCTCTAGATCATATGCTTGTGAAATCCTTTACGGTTGAATGAGTAAGGGCGGTTTGTGTGCTCTGCTACGTTCTGTTGATTTGTATGTTATTCTAGCATATTGAGTTATTGACATCGATGAGTTACAGCCAATGATGCTAATTACCATGGTAAATGTCGCTGGTCCATAATCGGGCGCCTGCCCCCTTGTGCAGCGCTCACAAGGTCACTTGAACTATTCAATTGGACAAATTGTAAATTGTAAAAAATAAACTCTTCACAACGTGTTCAGCAACTGTAATGAAATCCGAGTTCAATAGATCGGTTTATTAATTTGCATTCAAAATGTATGGGTGTTGTGCATGCAACTGGCTGTGGGTTTAAAATGTTTTACTCCTATATCGTATATCAATAGAACAACCTGAACTAGCAATGCCAGTTGTATTCATTATTTTATGAACAAATAGCATATATTGATTTAAATAACAGTAAATAAAAAGATAAAGATCTACAAAATGAAAGTCCTGTCATTAAGTTAATATGTCCAGTTAGTTACAGATTAAACAAATATGAATCCTAAATAAGTGTGTAAGAAGTACATGATTGGTAGGTTTTAACATCAATTAATTTCAGCAATACAGCATGTATTAATATACAACATAAGTAGTGTGTTGACTTCAAGGCATTCATAATCATTATATAAAAATTGGTAGAAAATTGTAGATGATCAGATAGGAAATGACTATGATTGAGGAGTTTTATTCAAAATGAGATGCCATTCCCCAGGAACCATGACCTTAAAAATCATACAACTGGCATTAATCATGTCACTATGTGATGCCATATTTTGTTGTCATAGCAACTGCATCCCCTTTATACTTCATGTAAAAGGAAGAGCGGTGCAGCTGCCATATCTGGCGGCATGATCCATACACGTGTCAACAACATCCTGTCTGTATATCCATCAGAATTATGGTGGTATCCAAAGAGAAATGGGGCAAGTTGGTTGTGGTTGGGTGGTTGGGTGGTTGGGGGGTGGGGGGGGGGGGGGGGGGGGGGGACTGAGAGATGGATTTTTTTTCTTTTGTTAAATTCAGAATATAGTGTAATATATTATCCACTGTGTTGGGAGGAGGGGGGGGGGGGGGGAGGTGGGGGTCTGGTAGGGGCTATGTGAGAAATTGAGATTGTTCTTTTAATACGTAAAATTAACCCGTTGATTACGGGAACCGGGTGGGTTGTGTACAAAGTCTATAGATGGAGATTTCAGAATCTCGAAGGGAACCGGTTAAGAATGTTAATTAACGTAATATCCACATAGAATGGGGGAGGAGTCTGGTGGGGTCTCTGTGACTGAGAATTGGAGCTTTTTATTTTGGTAAATTGAGAATAAATGTAGAGAATGGGAGGAATTTGTTAGTTCTTTATGTTACAGTCAATCTTTTTTGTTTCCATCTCTCTGTTTCAGCTTGAGAACGAGTGAGACGAATTACCTCCATGAGGCGTTCTCATTCTACTCAGCGATACGAGCTAGAGGCTACTTCTCCAAGGTCACTCGGGAAAAGAGGTTGGTTGTCAATTTGTTTCTCAATTATTGCAGGGCTTGAAACTGGCAGTGGCCCAGGGCCCCCAAATTAATTTTTCTTTATTAAATAGGCAATCAAAGATGTCAAACTTTGTAATGTTTTTTGCAACCAGATTCAGGTTTTGAGCCACTGACCTGACATTTATGAAGCTTTCAATTTTCATGACCAACTGGGCCACAAAGAAAATAATATATGGTAACATGATTAGAGTGTTCAAGGCTCTGTATGAACTTCTCCTTTTCGTGGTGGTCCAGTCAGGCAAATAAGTTCAGACTTAGGGTTAGGTGGTTAGGTGGATTTCGGTGGTCCAAAACCAGAATTAAGTAACTTAGAAACAAAGTAAAAGTTTGTACAATTATTTGTTACCATTATAATAATGGGACATACTTGAGTGTTTCTCTGTGAAGAAAACAATATCAGTTGGTAACTTCGTACCAGTTTTTCTTGCACATTTAAAGACTCAAAGCTTTCAAAATGTATCAATTTTTGCTGTTTTTGTTCCCATTTTGCCTTTTATAGTCCTGAACTGTTGATGAAGAAACTTCACTTGTAGATATTTGTTGTTATTATTTATCACCAGGATTTTCTTTTAATAAACACTTGAATTCTAGTCCTGAACTGATGGTCAAGAAGCTGCGCTACTATGCCAGGGTGATAGTGGTCAGTCTGCTGTTGCGGAGGATGGAACTGGTCAAAGAGCTGGTCAAGGAGTTGAGTAGAAATCTAGAGGAGTACAGGTCAAACTACAATGCCGATGATCAGCCGGAGTGGGATCTGGTACTGGGTGAAATTGAAGCCTTCATCGATGTGAGTCTGTCTCTTAAATTGTTGCTGCTAAATTCAAGCAAATAGTTTTAATAGGAAGTAGACAAATTATATATGTCAAAATATATTTTGATGTCAATATCTTTAGAAGTGAAAGATAACTGGTTACTGGATTATGGGCGTGATTTAATTGATTGATTGATTGATTGATTGACTGACTGACTGACTGACTGACTGACTGACTGACTGACTGATTGATTGATTGATTGATTGATTGATTGATTGATTGATTGATTGATTGATTGATTGATTGATTGATTGATTGATTGATTGATTGATCAATCAATCAATTGAGTGATCGATCAATTGATTGAATGATTCATTTTGATTCATTCATCCATTTATTCTTTCATTCACTTATTTATTCATTCATTAACTCATTCATTTATTTATTTACTCATTCATGTATTGTTTACATTGCTTTAATAATTAATCAACTGTTTACTTCGCAGGCTGATGAAGGGATCCATGTATTGGATGAGCAGGCGGTGCCACAGATCCAGACACAGAGACTGACTGATGATTTGGTTCCCAAGAAAGACCCGTCCATCACTAGTGATCTCACCCTCCAAGAGGCTATCCTGGTTGGAAATTGTACACAACAGGTAAGGAGTATTTGGTGTGTATTATTATAGCTAGATTATTGCCCGGTTGCCCAGGGCAAGTAAAAATTGATGTCTGGCAAGTAAACTTTCATTAACTCTAGTTTGCTTGCCCGATCAGGCAACAAAATAATTGTCCAACTACGAGAGAACCATGTAAATTGAGGTGAGAATGTGCAAGACACATTTGTTTGTGTATGTCAATTTTGCGGGTTTGAACTGTGCCTGATGACCAAGAGTAATAATGCAGCCCTTAGAAACCCTGTATTAAGTTCTTTATTTCAAATACAAGTATGTGCATTATGTACATGACTGTGTTCAACATCGTAATTATTATGCATCATTCATTTAAAATGAAACATTCTTCAAGTATTTCAGTTTTTCCTGGTCATTCTATTCATTTTATTCCACATAACTGCCTTGTGCACTGTTGCAACTCCCCAAGGAGCATAATACCATGTTTTCCTTTCTTTCTTTTTGTTTGCTTGATACAGGTTAAGTTTAGTGAGCTAACGCTAGACATGTACCGAATGCTGCAGTCATTGGAACGAGAGCCTACGCTGAGGGATGAAAATGCATCTAAGGTACAATATATATCCACTTCAATGTCCTTTTCAAGTTCAGCTTTTCATGTCCAACATAAAAGGTACAAATCATAATTAATAAAGAGGATAACAAATCATTTAACAAGGTATAACAAAAACATAACCGAAAGTACAACGGATGATAATACCATACAACCAAATTTGTGAATTTCTTGCTCTTTCATCATGTACAATGTAAGTTTTTCCCTTATCCCACTCAATCAGGCACATGTTGCACAATACAGAGATCACTGGTTCAAATCCCTATTTAAGTCTGATTTAGTCTACTCAGGTGCTGACTAAATTCAGTCAAACCTGAATATAGTAACAAACTATAAAATGAAGACAAGAAAAGTGACCACTATAGACAGTTTCTGTAAAAATGTCTTTCCTCTGCAGAGGATCACTCTTGGTGGTCACTATAGGCAAGGACGGGTGCTGTAGACAGGTGGCCTCTTAGGTCAGTTTACTTATTGCCAAATAGAGAATGTATACCAAATGTATCTGAAGTAAAATTATAAAATGTGTTTTTTGTTTGCATTTTCCCCCTATTTAGGACCAAAGCCAGGTCAAGAGGCAGAACCCACACAAGTACCTGCTGTACAAACCTTCCTTTGACCAGTTCTACACATTCATGGCAGCAGGAGTGAAGGTAAGTTGCTTAGTCGATAGAAGTTTGTATCTGTTGACCGGGTAGTAATAATAGCGCTGAGAGGCTCTTTGCAATTTGTGCTCTATAAATGTCTATTATTATTATTATTTTTAAAATTAAAACAAGAGGTTCATTTATTAAGCTAGGAGAAGCAAGAAAGGTGTGTGCATTGGGGGGAGGGTGCACCCCTATTGGAATCCTGCCCCCCCTTGTATATACAAGTATAGAAATACATAGATATCAAAGTTCACAAAGTTTTACGTAATTGTGTCAGTAAGCAGGAGTGACTTTAATTCAGAGGTGCTGAGATGAAGCTAGGAGAGGCAAGGGGGGATAATTGCCCATCTCCAGGACCCCCTGGGGTAAAATAGAAAGAAATATATGTATAAGTTCTACATGTTGGTGGCAGTAGAAGTGAAGGTAGATCGCTCCGACAATGGTGCTGAGATGTAGCTAGGAGAGACATGGGGGCTTACCCCCCCCCCCCCCCCCCCCCCTCCCCTCCCCCCTTCCCCTTTTGGAAAGAGTTAATACTATTCATACCTCCCCTTTTGTATCAGGAATTCCCACCAAACTCAGTAGTAGTGTACCTGGCAGCAAGCCCCTGCCCCCTGGAAAAGGCCAATCTGATATGGCGTATGACCTGGTTGTTGTCCATACCAACTCCTTAGAAGAAGAGTTCTCCTAAATGTGTGTTGATAATATAGTATAATATGTTTATAGTGATGCGCCGCGAGCGTCGAAAGACGGAACGTGAGCTATATAAGTAGCCACCATTATTATTATTATTATTATTATTATTATTTTATACTTGTGTTATCAGGAACTGCCACCAAACTCAGTTCTCATGGTGTACCTCGCAGCAAGCCCCTGCCCCCCTGGAAAGGGTCAATCTGATACGGCGTATGACGTGGGAGGGGTGGCCACCAATCCCAAGAAAGAGGATGGAGGGGAGAACCATGTCAAGAAATCCAACCACCTCAAAGATATGCACTGGTAAGAAATTATGCCAAACCACAATTTGTTGTAATGTATGTATGAGCTTTGTAGAGCTGTATGAGTTGATTATCAATCAAATGTTGCGCTATAAATCAGAACATTGTTATTATGAGTAATAGTAGTATTATTAGGGCATACAAAATAATGGCCTTGTAAGGCATGTTTTTATTAAGTTGTAAACTAGTTTTCTTATTTTTCTCTATCTTTCTCTTTTGTATCCAATATTATAGTTCTTATAGTCTTTATTACAAATTCTTTCTATTGAATAGTGACATATAAGCTATAATTAGCCTTCAATTTGTATGTTTATACACCTGTTATCACCTGCCTGGAAAGTATGGAAGGGATATGATGGGGGAAGTTCATTCAGCTATACAGACTGTATCACCTCTGTATAAAGCTCATCAATAAATGGCTGAATTTGTGTAATAATGTGTTTTGTTTTTCTTCCTCTTTCCTTCATCCCAGTATACATCCAGGTGATTTGTATCCGTTCATGAGGAAACCTCTATTCATCGTTGTCGACAGCCCGAATGCTCATGCTTTCACTGTAAGTAATATCCCATCTTATATGTGACCGGCTATAGCAAAACCCTGCACTTGTCGGTAGTTCATGTTTTGAAGATATAGGCATTTTAACTTCACATAATGTGTGTGAAAGACTTATGTTTGTAAAATTGAAACAAACATATCTTTGCCAAAAATTGTCAGATTTTTTAGAAGAGGGCATCAAAAGAAAGCTTGAGATGAGGCCTTTCTTATGGTAAGTAAATCTGCATTTTGATTTTTACAGACATTTGCAGGGTTTTTATATAGCCGGTCACATATTATTTCATATTATGGCATGTTTGTTTTAATTTTTGATGTTGGTTATTATTTCATGAAAAGAAATGCATCATATCCCCCAATCAGCCATCAATCATGCACACAGCTACCGATCATGTGCATGACAACATTATATATTTTTTTATGATAAGGAACCTCTTCATCGTAAGCTGTTGTCTTGATCCTTTCTTGACTCCTTATGTTATCTTCTCTTCTGAATGCTAAACATTGTCAAACTGATTACGCAGCCTCACATTTTAATCAATTAATTCAGCTGTATTATTAATACAGCTACCAAACTCGTTCACAAAAAACATGTCTCACAGAGAGAAACTCTTAATCCTTATGTATTTCTAATCACTTTTCTTAATCTTTATCTTGTCTTTAAATCCCAATCTTGTGCCTTAATCCCCTCTTTATCCATTCTTTCCGAAGAAGATTGCATGTTTGTGCAGCCCACTATCTGTATCAAAGTGCCTATACACCTACCAAATCATGATTGTAGAAATAATTTCTCACAGAGATCCAAATCGTAATTTTGTCTCTTAATCCTAATCCCATACATGTCTTAATCTTAGCCTTAGTCTTAATCTCTGTTTACTCCTTCCTTAATTATCTCTTCCCACAGAACATTCCCAACCTGTTTGGGCAGCCCACCATCTGCATCATGTCGCCCATCCAGCTACCAATCACGATCGCAGAGAACGTATCTCACCGAGGCAACCTCTTCACCCACTTCCTACATTCCCCTCTGGGGGCGTTCTGCTACGTGTGCGACATCACGGACGTACCCACGCTGCTGTGGTCAAACTGCCAGGCCATGGTCCAGAAGATCATCGAGGAGGGTCACATACAGATCGTCAAGTCAAGGACGATAGGTGAGGGCATCATTGGATGGATTCTGACACACCTTTCAATTAATAATAATAATAATAATATACACTACTCAAAAAAAGTTAAGGATCACTTTTTATTTTGTGTATAATTTTAAAATGACATATTTTACTCCTGAATGACCTCAAACACACTGTAATCAATATCACATGTGGTTCAGTTGTTGCATAATGTCTCTTGCATCATTTTCTTATTCCAATGAGGACACCATCTAGTCAAACAAATAATGAAATAACTAGGTAAGACCTCACACATAGCTTGGAAAAAATACAAGTTAAGAAAAAAGTGATCCTTAACTTTTTTTGAGTAGTATATTACATTTATATAGTGCTTTATACATTGTTTCTAAGCGCTTGAGAAAAGAAGATAATATTGAAAAAAATAATTAAAAATGAAACCATTGCCTACAGGAACCTGATGGGCCCTGTGTTGACTTTATGGGGATAGCAAAATCTAGTAGAAAACAGGTTAAGAGATTCCAAGATTGAATCTTATCCAGGTTGCAGCATAAATGCTTCTGTAAGGTATTCAATCCACACAACAGTATTATACTTGGTCAGGGGGTGTTTCACAAGTTGGACTTACAAATTATGGAAAGTCACTCTCACCATCCCGTATCGGTGAAGAGAGGTCTAGTGAAATGTCTATTTGACAGAGCATCACGCATTTGTGACAAGTCCACAACAGCCATGCAAAGAGCGGACCCGTGTCCGCAATGCCCCGAGTCTTAACGGGTACCCACGCCGCTTTGTACACAACACCAAGAAGAGAACGACAGAACCAAAGGATCAGAAGGAATACAAGACTTTCACAGTCTTGCCGTACATTGATGGGTTCTCCCAACAACTCAGGCGCCGCCTAGAGAGCCATGGCATCCGAACGGTCTTCAGATCAGATACCACCCTACGCCAGCAACTAACACGCCCCAAGGATCCAATTCCTCAACACAGACGGGACGGCATCGTGTACAACATCCCCTGTAAAGGATGTGATAGATCCTACATCGGTGAGACTGCCCGACCGATATCAGAAAGAATCACCGAGCATAAGAGGGACGTCAGGCTCCGCCGAACTGACAACTCAGCCGTAGCCGAACATGCTTGGGACAACCAGCATCAGCCAGACTGGGACGGGGTCCAGTGCCTTTCCCAAGAACGGCATTGGTACACACGTAGTGTAAAAGAAGCTATACATATCCGCCTCAATCCCAGTAATTTCAACAGAGACAACGGGATGGATATTCCCCAATTTTGGATGCCTACGATACGTCGCCATGACACTCCCCGACCAGCCGGCCCACACCGGTTGATTTCAACCAGCGGGCGAGCTGAGCCAGCTGCCCGTTGATTGGTTGAGCTCGCTATTGTTCCCGCTAGCCTAGCCTAGCAAGCGAGCCGAACCAGCGTCCCGTTGATTGGTTGAGTACCCGTGTGCACCGGCCAATCAACCTTGCCCGTTATTGACCAATTAGGAACGTACTCGCTCATGCGTTTGGAGCCGAAGAAGAGTATAAAACACGATTGCTTACATTAGATTATATCACTTGACAAAGTGTTGCAGCGGCTCACGAAACGTCGTGATCTTTTAGATTCCTTGTTGACCATACTGTTATGTAGGGATCGGATATGATGGTATTGGCAGTAGGAGAGGTACATATACTTAAATGAAGCAGCAAAGAGTCATGTCATTCCGGAGTAATATGTATCATTTATTAAACTCCTAACTTAGGAGTAAAACAAGTCTCACATACATGTAGTATACAGTATAGATTTATAACACCAAATCAAGACGCGATCTAAAAAGAGGGTCTTGATCGGATGGTGATCAAAACTCCACTCCTCCTCTTAATCCAGGGGCACACATTAATATAGCTTGACCAGGGTAGTTTCAATACAAGGGATGTTGTTCAGAGAAGGGGAGGGGTGATTTATTACTGGACACCTGCCATGTGCTGGGGACGGAACATCAAAGGTGTTTGTCCAGGGAAAGGGATTATCAACATTATTGGGTAGCAGACGGGAAGTCTGGTTTGGGGGATCATTTTGACCATAAAACATTGGGGGGTATACTAGCTAGGATTACATTACATTTGAGGGTCAATGGTCTAAAGATATAAGAGGGGCATGGTAGGGTAATATTACTTTTACTAAGAAGGGGGAGGGGTATTTGGACTACTAATACATTACATCCCCTTTGTTTGGAAAAAGAGGCCCCTCTCCATCTTTTCAAAAAAAATTAAGGGAGAACTAGACTGCACTGTCTAGTAAACAACATTAAACAAATATTCAAACGATTTATGAATGAACGATTTAATGAATGAAGGGTGATAAGTGAAACATGTGATCAGTGTTCCATTTCCTCTCTTTTAATCGCTCTTTCTCCCTATCTCTCTCTCTCGAAACAATTATGTACAAGAATAACCAAAACCTAGCAAAATAAACGGGACAAATAAGCTCGAGGATCAAACAATAATCCTCTTCTACTAAAACACATTGCAGACTTATGCATGTGAAACAAAGAAACTATCTACAAAATATATAATTAAATCAAACCAACGTAATAAACTGATCAAGTAATCGATTGTGTAATCGAAGTCAGATTCTAGTGTTGTGTAATTAATACTCAACTCAAAACATCTGTAGCAAATTAAATACAAATGAAATAAATTCTGAACTCATCTGATCATAATGTATAGACAACAGGATCTATAAAGGAGAAAATAACAGATCGACGATAATATCAGAACAAACGGTGTAAACAAGTATTAATTATCAAGACTATTAATCATTTAATTAAAGAGATGTAAAAGTCTTATCAAGAAAAGTTCGACATCACGGTATCAACGATGTCTCAACAAAATTAATGGCTATCCAACATATAAATTATCGATGCAAATCTAGCATCATAACAATATGACAATAATGAAGAAAGCAAACGGGTGCGCTGTAGGCATTGAAAGTTTGTCTATGATCAAAATTGGCCACAATGTACTTCAAACGAAGCATTAACATAGAATCCAAATTACTGACAAGCCTAACCCATTGAAAGGTTCTTTCCACAATCATATAATTAAAGTATAGAACAATGAACAAATTCATGAACAAGTACTTTCAAACTTGTTAAATATCACAAGACAAGTGTGCATTCAAACCTTGTTAAATCATCAAACTGATGAACGATAATATGAATAATGCCATTCTCGTGAACAAGTGCGTTCACCTATTAATTTTCAGCTACAAAGTGCCTGTAGGCTTATACATGACAACTTTGCTACGCAATTACCTTTTCAAACAAGGTCAAAAGTTCAAGCTATTTAATGCTTTTAGACTTATAAAAGCATATAAACAAATCGTAAATGGCATACTCAGTACAAAGAAAACTGGTCACATATACAGAGACTTGTAAAACCTTCCTGGGCTCCCTGTAACTGTCATTTTTCTGTCACTAAGTATGTGTTTGATTAAGTCATCTGTGTCCTTATACAAGTCAACGTTCCACCAAAATCGCACTTGTTTGGTAGTGTCGTTACAAGTCTGGTCAAATGAGGTCAATAATTGTAAATGTCCAGCCTTGAATCGCCCTCTGTGAAGGGTCATGTTCAGGTCATTAGGGGCAGTCATGATCAAGTCAAATTGCTTTTCCAAGTCAATCTTTGTCAGTGGTTTGGGGGCAGCTATCCCATTGTTGTTTGTCAGTACATGCAAATAGTCAGAATCATGGAAGGGGTCCGATTTCTGGGAAAACATAACATGCTCTGCATCAAGAGTCGGGAGAATTTCATCGTTTTCGTCGATGAAGTGCACTGATGGTTTTTCAGTATTTGGTTTCCCTTGGTCTTGAGCAGCTGTGTTTTTGCCTAGAGCCTCTTTCAACTTCTGAATATGTGTAATGTGTTTCCTCTCGTCAGACGCTTTCATAAAGCACGGCTTTAGTCTATTAAAATTAAAAACATCCCTCAGAATCTCTCCTTGTAGAGTTGCCAAAATATAATGTGTCCTATCTAAAATGTCGTGAATAACTAGGGGCCCAACCCATTCCGCTGCGATCTTCTTGGAATTGGCGGTCAAAGAAGAAGAAGTGGGCTTATACAAATACACTAATTGTCCTCTAGAATAAATGGGGGCCTTTCCCAATTTATATGAAATGTCAGCATTTTGTTTATCCTGTTGTTTTCTTTGTAGAGAGAGCATTGTACGAGAGATCTGATCAAATTTCTTTTTCAGGTGGCCTACATACTCCTCGTATGAGTGAGATAAGCCAGACATGGGGTCGAAAGACAAGGTCGTCAAATTTGGGGGGTCTCTTCCAAAAACAAGTTGGTAGGGGCTGTGGTCACCGAGGTGTGGGGAGGAAAAGGAATTGTATGCATAGGACGTAGTAGAAATGTATCTAACCCAATCGGTGCCAAATTGATTGAGGTTAACTTTAAGAAAATTTGAGAGGGTGCGAATGTGTCGTTCAACATGTAGACTCCCATGATTCTCTACGCTAATGACCTTGCGGTCGATGTTCAAAGCTGAACAAAGAGTGGTCAAAAGTTTGCCGGTCAGTGATGATGCTGCGTCAGTCACTAGACATGATGGTGGTCCAAAAATACAAACGACTTTTTGGATTAGAGCCTCGCAAATAGTCTCTGCATCAAGCGTCTTTAAAGGCGCACAGATGACAAAGCGAGTTATCTCGTCACAAATCACCATCAAGTGTTTGTATCCAGTCCCAGAGGTAGGCATAGTCTTAAAGTCGAGACTAATGCGGTCAAATGGTCTGTACGAGTCTGGTACTCTAGTGTGAAAGGGTCGTGTCTTGTCCGGTTTGCCACGAAACTGCTGGCAACGTAAACATGCTTTTACATAGTTGTTGATTCGTTCAAACATATTCGGCATGTAGAAATTGCGTCGTATGGTCAAGTAAGTCCGTTGGGTCCCTTGGTGGTTGCTTAGTAGATTGTCATGGTATTGGGAGATGATAGTATCTGTCAGGCTCTCTGGTATCGCAAGCTGTAATTTGAAGTCGTCGTCTTTAGTGAAGAACAGTCGAAACAGTAATCCATCGCACAAAATATATCCTTCTGCCTTAAGTTTGATAGACTTGGCAGCTTTCTTATCACTAGGTAAAATGTCATGTGCAAGAAAGTCATAAACCGGTTTAAAAAACGGTGAAGTTTCTTGTTCGGTTTTTAATTTCGTCATGTCTATGGGTAGGTTGTAGTCCCTGATTATTTTACGTTTAATTGAGTCTGTAATTTTATCAAGTTCGTGCTGTTTGGGAATGTGTCCAGCAATGATTCTCTTTACTTCAGTAGTCAGTGGCTTAGGTGGAGTGTACAGTTCACACGGTGTGTCCCTGTAGTGGTCGTTTGAGTTATGTCTAGTTTCATTCGGTCTGTCAACAAGTCTCGGTTCTGTTTGGTTGTTAGAGACACGTGGCATCTGTCTGGTAGGGGGAGGGTTGGTAATACCGGGTCTGTCAGGTGGGCGTGGTGGTTGCGTGTGTTGGTCTGCTGGTCTGTGAGTGGTCGGTCGAGGGGGGTTGGTGGAAGGCTTGTCTGGGGGCAGTGAGTCAGCTGGTCTTGTGGGTGTCTCCACACTAATGTCAGTCTTTGTGGTGGTCTGGGGCCTATTGGGGAAAATGTCGGGAACAGATATCCCCATTTTCTTAGCGTAAGCCCGTGTTACTGTCCGATCTATGGGTTGGACTGGGTTAAGGGTGTGAAAATCTGTCTCGTCGAATAAGCAGTAAGAAATAGGGATAACCCTGTCAATCTCGTCATGATCGCCAGCTGGCGCGCGAGAGAGAAAATCTGCCAAAACGAGGTCAGTACCCTTCTTGTAACCTATTTGGAAGGAGTACTCAGATAATTTCAAAATCAACTTCTGCAGCCGTGTAGTACATGGTGCTTCCTTTGATTTCAAAATCTGAACTATAGAACTATGATCAACGAAAGCATTAAATTCACATCCTTTAAGCAAGTGCTTAAAGGCGGAAACATTGATCAATAGTCCAAAAAGTTCAAGCTCAGTCACGCTGTATCGTTGGCATGCATTGGGCAGTACCTTAGAGTAATAGCCTATAATTCGTTCCTGTCCATTAATGATCTGAGTCAAGTAGGAGCCAGTAGCTGTCCGAGATGTGTCGCTATATAGGGAAAACCGTCCTGTACTTTGGGGCATGTGTAGAATTGGGGGATTGGTCATAAGTCCTTTAACTCTGTTAAAGGCTGTCTCATGGTCATCAGTCCAAACAAATTTATTTTTCTTTCTGGTCAGTTGGTGTAATGGTTTGAGAACAGATTGTATGTTGGGGAAAAATCCGGCAACATAATTAACCGCTCCCACGAGTCTCCTAACCTGTCTGGGGGTCTTAGGTCTGGGCATGCTATGAATTGCAGCACACCTGTCACGAAGTGGTTGAAAACATGCCTCTCCTGCCTGATTGATGGTGATGCGATGGCCCATGTAATCCACATCGGTGCGAAATAGCTTGCACTTTTTAGGGCTGACTTTAAGTCCATTGTCAGAGAGGGCCTGCAATACATCTATCAAGTGGGCTTTATGGGAGGTCTTGTCATGGCTAAATAGTATGATGTCGTCATGGTGAGCTATACAAAATTGTCTAGAATTGGGGATCGATCCTAAAATATCATCAATCTTTGCCTGAAAAATGGCGGGGGAAACGTTCAGGCCTTGTGCTAAACGTTTGTAGAAATAATGTTTCCCGCCATGGTATGAAGCAATGCCTGTGTATTTTTGAGCAGATTTTGAGAGGGGGATACAGTGAAAGGCCGATTTTAAATCAATAACACTAAGAACTTTTGTGTTCGCATTGCCGATTCGTTTGAGGGTTTCCGAAAGTAGGGGGAAAGGGTGGTTAATCCGTTTAATCCTAGAGTTAAGATACCGAAAATCGGTAACAACTCTCTTTTCATGGGTGTTCTTTTTGGAAAGAAGGAGGACAGGTGATGTGTAAGATTGGTGTCCTACTTCTAGGATCCCTAATTTTACAAGTTTGGTTAGCTCATGTTCTATTCTTACCTTGTCTGTCTCGGTAGCAAAGTAAGGTCGTATGAAAAATGGATCGTCGTCAGTCAATTCTATGTCTACTTCAAAGTTCGGGCAACTAGATAATTCACCATATAGCGAAAATGCGTCTCTATTCTCCATTAAAACACGAACAATTTCATGTTTCTCATCAGGAGACAAGATGCTACCATTCAGGTCAACATGGTCACGTATAATCTGATCTTCTGTCATGTCAACAAGGGGGTCACTAGGGTCAAGATGGGGGTACTTACGTAAATTGGCAAGTCGAGTTGGATTGTCATGGGGCTTGTTCAAGTTGGGGCGAGGCATGCGTGAATTGCCAGTCGAGTTCAATGTCATATGTATGTTTTCTACTGGTAAGTCATGGGTCACGTTTATGAGGTTGCTAGTGTCAAGAAAGGCAATAGGTCTACCCTTTGTCAAGTGGATTGGCTTGTCTGTGGAGTTAGTCACAAGGATTTGGGTTCGTCCTTTAGTCAATTTTACAATCATGGTAGATGGGCAGTGTCTTGCTAAGTATGAATTTGCAGTCAGTACGGCGTCAGAGTTACGTAAGTGGGGTGGGGTCCTACCGTGTATAGTCACAAATCGAGAGTCACCTGGGTCAATTGTCACTTTGGTAGTGGGGGCAAATGAAATCTTCGTTGATTTAATCCTAAACCTATTGTCTCTGAAGTTTAGGGTACCATTCAAATCCGAAAGCGTATTGGTACCAAAAATCATATCGACTCCCACAAGATTTCCAACTACTAGAGCAGAGATTTCGAATTTATGACCCTGTATCACAACATGCATCTTGATAGCAGAGTTAGCCAAAAGAGTGTCACCGTTTCCCAATTTGAACTTGACGGGTGTGACTTTCTGCCGAGGTAGGCTAGAAAGGTAGGAGGATGACTTAACGTAATTTTCAGAAACAATAGTTTTAGTTGCGCCACTATCGAACAGAATAAAGACATTCTTGCCATTCGGCAGTCGTCCTTTCACAAAATTACGTTCGGTCAATTGTAAGTCAACTTCGTCCGTTCCTAAATAAGTAGAGGTCAAGTTAGTGTCGGGCCTATTGTGGTTTGTAGATCGGGAGGAAGAGCAACGAGCGCTATTGATTTCTTCCCGTCTTAGAAATCCTTCGGCTGTGTGCTATAGTTCGGTTGTCGTTGGTAGTAGTGTTGTTGTTGTTGTTGTTGTTGTCGTTGTTGTGGGTGGTGGTAACTGTCGTAATGAGGAGGTTGTTGTTGTTGTGGGTGGTAAGTGGGACCGTAGTGCTGTTGTTCAGCGTCCCTGAGTCGGCGTCGACATACCCGCCAAACATGTCCGGGAATGTGGCAATAGTTGCACACTAGTGGTGGTCGTGATCGTGGTCGTGGTCGTTGGTCATTGTAACCTGTGCGGTAAGGGCTCCTACCGCGTCGGTCATTAGTCTGATAGTCCTGACGTCGGTCCCTACTTTGATCTCGTCGTTCGTTATTGTCGTAGCGTCCATATGCACGGTCGCGGCTCGCGCTGCGCCTTCGGTCGGTGCTAGCAGTTCGTCGTGGTGTTGGTGGTCGTTGTTCTTGAGTTCGTCCATTGGTGTCGTTGTTGGCAGTTGTCATTTTTAGGGAGTTAATCTGGTCCCTGAGTTGGTCTATCTCTGTTTGTGCAGAGAAAGTCAGTTCTTTCGTCGGTCGGGTGGAGTCATGTCGTAAGTCAAGAAATAGCTGGGCTTTGGTCGCTATTTCGTCCGAGGAGAGGGTTGTGGCCGAAGCTGACATTAGTATTGCAGCACGGCAGTCATCGGGGAGAGAGTCTAAGAGTCGATGTCGTATTTGTGTTTCTCCGTAGTCGATATATGTCGCAGTGAGTCGGAGTCGTTGGAGGTACGCTTCCGCGCTCTCTCCGTCAGTTATTGTCATCGTGTTGAAGTCCCGTACGTGGGAGTAGGATGATTTAGCCGGGCTAAATCGTCGAATGAAGGAGTCTTTCAAGTCAGTAAAGTTCGTGAAAGTCAGTTTGTCGATCCACAGTCGGGCTTGTCCTTGCAAAGTTCGCTTGAACGTTTGTACAATGGTCGGGAACTGTGTGGCGTCGGTCGTGTCGACATCGTGGGCGTCGAGGTAGTCAAGGAAAGTTAAAAAGTGGGCTGTCGAGTCATCCCTATTGAGTCGGTCACCGGTAAAACGGGTCGGGAGGAAGTCAGTCTGTCGGAGGGTAGTAGATGTCGTTGTACTGGTACTGTTCGAAGGCATGGTGATGGTATATTGTCAAAGTAAAATCACGAGAATGCAAAACAAAAAAAAGTATAAATGGCACAATATTACTACAAGCACAATATTTGATGTTAAGGAAACATAAAATTTACATTCATAGTAGAGAGTACAAATTTAAAACGCTCTTACTCGGATCTCTCACACTCACTCATAATCTGGAACAATGAAATATTGTTTCACTTACCATATACGTGCATATGTCCAAGATGAACAACGTGGAATGGCAGCAAACAACAGGAACCAAATCAAGAGGACACAAATTTTGCAAAGAAGTTGAATTAAAGTTATATAGACTGATAAATATTGTATCAGTTCAGTCCAGTCTGTCGATCATTGGTGATGGCGATGGTGATGGCGATGGTGATGGTGATGGTGATGGTGATGACAATGGCGGTGTCGATGTTCTAGGCGTTGATGGGCGTCGATGTCCGTCTCACGTGGTCCGTTGCTGGCGCAGTCGTTGATGAAGTCATCAGGGTCCAGCTTGTCATGCTTGTAGTCATTGGTGGTCTACGTCGTCGTCGTCAGTTGATATGGTGTCGTGTCGATGCGTCGAGTTCGTTTATCGGCGACCAGGGCCAAGCATGCCGATTTGCTCGGTTCTCAGTGGAGATATCAGACTAAAACAGTGTGTGTCGTCTTCATTGTCCAAGGTGTCGGCGTCGCGTACATATATGGTGTGATTTGATGTCGTTTCTCTCGATTGTCTCCTGGCACTGAATATTATGTGCGAATAGCTCGGCGTCAAGATGGTATAATTAGGCGTGGAATTGCACGTATATTGGCCGTCCGGTGGTGTTTGAAGCAGTTTTCAACAGTCAGATATTGATGTTCCCCATCACGGTAGAGGGGCGATAACTGATAACTAGTATTATACAGTAGTCAGCAGATAAAGTCGAGCGAAGTAAAATGCAGAAGATGAAGTTCATCCAGGAAAAGTTAATGGTTTTTCTTCAAAAAGAAAACGGGTATCTCCACCATGTTATGTAGGGATCGGATATGATGGTATTGGCAGTAGGAGAGGTACATATACTTAAATGAAGCAGCAAAGAGTCATGTCATTCCGGAGTAATATGTATCATTTATTAAACTCCTAACTTAGGAGTAAAACAAGTCTCACATACATGTAGTATACAGTATAGATTTATAACACCAAATCAAGACGCGATCTAAAAAGAGGGTCTTGATCGGATGGTGATCAAAACTCCACTCCTCCTCTTAATCCAGGGGCACACATTAATATAGCTTGACCAGGGTAGTTTCAATACAAGGGATGTTGTTCAGAGAAGGGGAGGGGTGATTTATTACTGGACACCTGCCATGTGCTGGGGACGGAACATCAAAGGTGTTTGTCCAGGGAAAGGGATTATCAACATTATTGGGTAGCAGACGGGAAGTCTGGTTTGGGGGATCATTTTGACCATAAAACATTGGGGGGTATACTAGCTAGGATTACATTACATTTGAGGGTCAATGGTCTAAAGATATAAGAGGGGCATGGTAGGGTAATATTACTTTTACTAAGAAGGGGGAGGGGTATTTGGACTACTAATACATTACAATACATTGCGAGACAAACGAATATCACTAGCGATATTATTTTCGATACTACATATCTGCAATGAGTAATATATTTACTATTAACAAATTATAATATCAATAAAAATGAACAAAGAATATAAGGTTTCCCTGGGATTCAAACCTGAGACCTCCAGATTGCTAAACCGATGCTTGAAACCGTATTTTCTTTGTTAATTTGTATTTAGGTATATTATATTATTTCTTTAATTACTCATAGTTACATGTATGTTCTTTTTGTAATTTCTTAGATGTATTATTTGATTGCCTCCCTTACCTGCAGACCATGTCTACAAGCAGTTCTTCAGCGATGAGTTCCTGAGGTTACTAATCTGCAAGTACATTTTCTGCTACGGTGTTCTACGATACCACAGAGGATTCAAGGTAAGATTGCTCTTTCTCGACGCTAAGGAATTTTTCTTGGACTAGGATTTGTCTACTAGTGGAGGGGGGGGGGGGGGGGGGGGGGTGGCAGCAGGGGAGCCTTCAATTTTCATGAGAGTGCAGATTTTATTTACCTGATTAGCAAAAAAAAAAAAAAATGGGTCTTTTTAGGTGATAACACGATTTTGCTGATTTCTTTTGATTTATTTTGTGTATTTTTTTTACCCAGCTAGCTTGACTTGGCACACCTTAATTTCCAAACACTGGATGTAAAACACACTAATTACTATTAATTTCTCTGATCTCTAATTAGCCTTGTTTATCTCTTTTATCAAATACCCTGCAGGATGAGACCTATTTGTCCTAAATGTCATTTAAGAGCTTGCCTGAAAAAAAATTAGGGCTTGAAATTTCCTTTTCGTGGAGTTGCAGACCTCAAAATAACATACGTGAGGTAACGTCATTTATTATGCTTTACGAGTCATCACACGGGCAAAATTTTGCTCACGATAGCTGCCGGCGCATTGCAGGGAGCCACCCATTGCTGTGCGTGAACCATGCGCAGATTGTGATCGAACAACGGCGTAAGCGAATATTAAACAAAATTACTAAGACTCGCTAAAACTATTCTTCATTTTCGAGACCTTTTTGTGGTATACCTTTAAAAATGTCGGCTTCACAATACCTTTACAAGAATAAGTACAATATTGTTGTAATATTATGCCACATCAGTTAAACACATTTATTGGCCGATATGTAGTTCGATGGAGGGATGTTTTCTACACATTTTTTTTTTCATTCGTAGACTTTAAATTACAGGGTTGTTCGATCTGAATTTTGTTGTGTGTGTTACATTCATCCTCATCCGTCTACTGGAAACTGTTCGGACGATTTGTAAAAGGCAGACACTCCCTTTATGAAAGCCAAATGCTCGTTTTGGGAAAATTATCGGAAACAACTTTATTGGCCAAACTAATTGATTAGTATTGTTGAAATAGCATAAAAAGGGGCGTATGTGGAAAAATCCGAACCTTAGTATCATTAAATGCAGCAATATCAGTTAAAACGTTTATGAAAGCCACTGACATTGAGCCTAAATTCACCGTCAGTTTGGCCCATCTACGCTGGCCACATCTATACGTCTATATATCTATATTTGTCATGTAGGATTAGCACGCAGCGCACGAGGGTGCATATCAACATACAACCGTCGGCGATATCAATAAAACAGTAAATGAGTTTTATAATTTACCAAATATATCAATTAGTAGGCTATTTCCAGGCCAAATTTGTTTCATCCCGTATTAGTAAAAACATATTCTTTCACATGATTGGTAATAAGCGCGTAGATTTCATTTTTTGTGTGTGGGGCCCCTTCCCACTACTGGCATTTGCCTTTAAGATCTCTCTAATCTTTCATTATCATTGTTCAATCTTCTAATCCCCTGCAGGATGAGACCTACTACCCCCGCTGCCACCCTAACCTGGTGGGACACGAGATCCTGGAGAGCACCCTACTTCACAAACAGATCCTCGACCTGGCCTCAATGCTTGACGTGAGGGCACTCTTTCTCGAATTTGGTGAAATTGAATGATGCAACTGATGACTAGAAGTCAATCTCGACTTCAGGTGCATTGGTCTTTGTGTCCCTTCAATCTAACCTCAACTATCCTACAGTGTTGGAAGGCAATTTGGGTGAATTTGAATGATGCAAATGTTTTGAAAGTGCATGTGAATCTGAACTTTAGGTGCATTGGTCCAAGTCGTGTCCCTTCAATCTCCCGTATCTACCCTACATCATGTGATGAAGGGAGATTGGTCCTTGTACCTGGTTTGAGGGCGCCCTACCACAAATTTGGTGAAAATGTGAAGATAACATCTTTGGAAGTCAATTTCAAACTCTTTTGATTTCAGGTGCATAGCGTTCCTTTAAAAGTTGTCAGGCAAGGGGATGTAGAACATGTCTAAACATTGTAACTAGGCTAGTTTGTACACACTACATGACACTGAGGCAGTGTGTATTTTGCACCATGTGCAAGACAAGATGACACCGTGCATCTGGTTTACAAATCTGACATACCTGTAATCTCGCTTAACTGCCCTACATCATGTGATGAAGGCAGATTGGTCCTTGGGCCAGTTGGGAGGGCGCCCTTCCTCAAAATGTTGTGAACATTTAAAAAGAAAGAGAATAATGAAGTCTTCTGTAAAGATAACATCTTTGGAAGTCAATTTCAAACTCTTTGACTTCAGGTGCATAGTGTTCCTTTAAAAATTGATGTGCAGGGGGATGTATATATACTACCTGTCCGGACCATTCCCAAAGATAACAAGCAGGCTAGTTTGTGCACACTACATGGCAATGAGCCAGTGTGCAAGATGTTCACAAGATGTCACCACCCATCTGGTTAACAAATCTGAAATATACCTTTAATCCCCCTTGACCACCCTACATCATGTGATGAAGGCAGATTGGTCTTGGGCCTGGTGCTCGCTCGACCAACTGCAAGGCTAGTCCTAAAATCTTCCCAGGCTTGATCATTCCATCATTCTATCTAGCACAAATTCGCATGTCAAACATTTCATGTGCTAAACAATGCCTTTTCAAATGCATGTAAAAAAATAAGCTACACTTGTTGTCAAAATGCACATAAAAATGAATGGAAAATTTAGAGTATGTACTTAACAAAATGTCACATTTTCTTTGGTGAACTTCCCTCATGAACTAGAAGGAGTATAAGTTTATATCGCAAGTATATATTTCCAAATATGTGTTTCACATTTCTTACCACTTTGAAGGTGCATATATAAAAGCGTTTATTTTATTTTCTTGAATGCAATCATTTACAATGTTGTCTGTGAATTCTGTTCTAAATCTTATTTCTCGTATTTTATCCCAACGTTCTTTTTTTCCCATCAATTGAAGATTTTGTCCTTCTTTCAATACTTTTCATTATATGGATCTTGGGAGAGGGATTTTGTGGGGCATTCATTGATGTTTTTTCTGTTCGAAAAACAGATGTTTTTAAATTTTATTAAAGGTGAGATCTTCCACACTGTGATTGTATATCGTTGGGTCAGAGTGAGAAGGGCGTTAAGTCTATTTTTGGCTAATTTGAGTTACACATATTATATACATGTACCATATCTAAGTTCAGAGCATTTCCCTATTTGTTGCTTACATTTTAGGTAATAATCATTCTTTTTAAAGTATAGAAGAGCTAGATTTAGTTTATTAACTACTTTGAAACCTAATATAATTATCTCAGAATTACAGCCCTTCTCTTTCTCACCCAACGATATGTAAGATAATACTAGAAGCTATGCAAGCAAGCATATCCACATGATTTATGCATGAATTGGGACTTGCAATCTCCCTCAATACCTCCATTTATGTATGTAGCATTACATTCTCAAGGGGGGTGTTTCACAAAGATCCTAAGTTGAACTTAACTCTAAGTTGCACGTAGAAACTATGGAAAGCCGTTAGTTTCTTTGAAACAATATTATGCCTTTTAAAAGATATTTTACAAAATTATCAAGGGGATTTCATGTTTTTGATTTAAAATTTATGAAAAGTCTAAAATACTTGCATTTTTTATTTTGAATATATTTTATTTCAAGGCTACAAATGACTTTCCATACTTTTTAAGTCCAACTTTGTGAAACACCCCGAGGGCCTCAATCCTCAACAGTGGGTGAAATTTGAACCTGGGTTATTTTTCATTATTTCTTTTAGTCCTTGGATTACATTTAACCCGTTGCCTAACATTGGAATTATAAATAATGTGTTGGATTTAATTCTTGGACTTTAGAAAAAGGTTAAATTTGAACCATCTGTTGAGAATTAGGAGCTTATGAGTCTTGGGGTGTTGCTTTTTAAAGAGTTGCAATCAATCACAAAGTTGTGATTAAACACAATTGAGAAAATGTGCCTACATATAAATGTGCAAAGCTGATTGACTCAAATGCGCATATTTTCTGACTTTCGTTTAATCGCAAATCTTTATATGCAACACCTCTTTGGAGTGTTAAATATAAGCAGAACCTTGATATGACCGATTACACATTTACATACTCAGGCAGAAAGTATTTTGTTAGATAAAAATCTTCTAAATGTTGGAAATATGGTTCTATGAACTGTAGCAACTTCTATTAAAGCATTTTTCATGGATTTGTTTGATTCATGCTGCACACATTCCATATTTTTCTATTTTTAAAAACATATCTTGTTCTAAATGTTGGCAGATTTTGCATAATTGAAAATGAGCTGAACTTTCAAAAAGTTCAAAACTGTCAAAATGACTGCCATGGTAGAATGTACACATGTCACATTCCGTTTGTTTATGTATGTATTATGTAGTAGTAGGCAGGCAGAAAGTAAATATATACAGTATATATATAATATATGTGACCCGCTATAGCAAAACCCGGCACTTGTCGGTAATTCCTGTTTTGAAGAAATGGGCATTTTAAGTTCACACAATGTGTGTAAAAGACCTATGATTGTAAAATTGAAACAATCAAATCTTCACCAATTAGTTGAGAACAAAGCATCAAATAAAAGCTTGTGATGAGGCATTTCTAATGGTATGAAAATCTACATTCTGACAAGTGCCGGGTTTTTCCGACAAGTGCCGGGTTTTGCTATAGCCGGTCACATATATATATACATTGTTCTAAATGTTGGAAGAGTTTGCAAAATACAAACTCCAATATGGTTTAAAGGGAAAGGCCAGTAGTGGGAAATAGCTTTATTGGTCAAAATAATTGATTAGTATTATTGAAATAACATTAAAAAGGAGCGTGTGTGGACAAATCTGAACCGTACTATAGTCAAATGCAGAAAAATCAGTAAAAACGTTGATGAAAGCCGCTGGCTGACATTGAGCCTAAATTCACCGTCAGCTTGGCCCGTCTGCGCTGGCCACATTCGTACGCTCTTTCGAGCGATTTGCTTGGGCGAATTACCATGTGCGCATTTGCCATAGGATTTACACGCATCGCACGTGGCTGTATATCAACCGTCGCGATATCTATCCAGGCCGGATCGATATGATAATTTACCAAATATATCAATTAGTAGGCGGTTTCCAGACAAAATTTGTATCATCACGTATTAGTCAAAACATATTCTTTCACATGATTGGTAATAAGAGCTTCCATTACATTTTTTGAGAGGGGGGCGTTTCCAAAACTGGTCTATACCTTTAATGTATTGTAACAATATTTTTCCATGGATTTTAATTTTTAAAAAAGAATCTTGTTTTAAATGTTGGCATGTTTTGTAAAATTGGAGGCCAACACGACCTTGAAGATGGTTGAATGAATTGTAACAATATTTTCCATTGTAGTATTTTTTCCATGGATTGGTTTGAACCATGCTGCAGTGCACACATTCCATATTTTTTCTAAGACTACATGTATTTTGTAATACAGACTGTGTTTCAATTTTAAAAGTTACAATTTTAAAGACATTCTGAAAAACCTAAACATTAGGTGATTGTCAGCTCAGTATCCATTCCAAACTTTTTCTAAGACTACATGTATTTTGTAATACAGTCTGTGTTTCAATTTTAAAGACATTCTGAAAAACCTAAACATTAGGCGATTGTCGGCATAGTAGCCAGTGTGTGTATTAAGTCCACCAGTTCAGAGTCCGGTAATGTACCAAAGTGTGATTTCACAGCTAATCATTGCTACGAGTAATTGTTCTAAACATTATTGGGCAAAACAAAAATGTGTAACTTAGCAGATGCCGATCACCAAACCTCTGCCAAAAGCATAAATCAAAGGACAAGTTCTTTAGAATCATAACAGTAAAACCTCATTCTAACGACCACCTTGGGCCCATATAATTTACCTTGTTATACCAGATTTCTAGGGCTTTAAAAATAATAAAATACATAAAACCTGGACCTGTGAAATTACCGTGCTCCATCAGGTAACTCATAACAGAGGTTCAAATGGACTGTGTGGCAACAAAAGCATGTGATGTTACTACTTGGGTACTGTATTGTATTGAATAATCAAACTCTATCAAAGTCTGCTGTAAAACATTAGCTTCAGTTCTAACTTCACTATAATACTGTGTTTGCACAAGTTAAAAGCTAGGCTATGGTCTTGCAGTTAAAGCGCTTGATCATAATACAGTAATTGGTGCATCATGTCAAAAATAATGGTACAAATGTACAGAGATGCTGATCATAGGGTGCAACAAGTTGTTGGAAAAAGTATTGGGTTTGTAGTATTATGTACACGTTAATATTACACAACTCTTGTGATATCTGTAAATACTCATGCATAAATTATGAATAAATGGCTCCCTTGTGTATATATTAGCACAAAGAAATTGCTTGTTTGATTTTATTCTTTTTCTTGTGATCCATCAGCTTCAATAGATCTCATTGTAAAATTCCTCTGAATGATGTGTGATAGCTTCATAGGAAAAGAACACTGTTTACCTAGAGAAAAAGAAAGGTGAAAATTGATGTCAGATTCCATCACCTTCTGTGCATATTTATGATAGAATGAAAAGCTTTCATGGTACACTTTTCATTAATTTCTGGAATATTTCTGTAATTAGGGAGACATTTGAAAAATCAAAAGAAATTTCATTCATCCGTTACCATAAAGCAAAACAAGGTAGAAGAGAAGTGTGAAAGGTTCAAGTGATTTTGGTTGAATTTTGCAAAGTTAAAGCGACAGTTTCCCCAACATTTATTTACGTTTGATTAAGTTCTCTACACATCAAAACAGAATTTCATGCACATACTTCCAACATTGGCCCTCTGGGCAAGGAAGGAGCATCACTAAAATGCCCCTCGCTGTACAGGCTAATCCCATTGATGTTTACGAAACTCGGATTTGGAATTGTTCACTCCAGAATGTCAAACTCAAACTACAGTAGTCTTTTTGTTGGCTCACGTTTTGCCTTGTGTTATGCACAAACCACGCGAGCTGTGAGAGCTAACAAGATGTTTGTTCGGGTGTGACGGAACATTTTAGCTAGAACAATTCAAAAAATATAATGGCGGCCTCCATGCTGTACGCGATGAATGGGATATATACAGCGAGTGACTTTGAATGTTGCCCCTCCTTTGTTCAGAGGGCAAGCGATGGACATATTTGCATGAAATTATGTTTTAATGTGTAGAGAACATAATCAAATGTAAATTGAAGGTGGGGAAACGTCCTGGGGGGTGTTTCACAAAGATCCTTAGAAGTTGAACTTGACTCTATGTTGGACTTTAAAATTATGGAAAGCCATTTGTAGCCTTGGAATAAAATATATCCCAAAGCAAAAACGCGAGTATTTTAGACTTTTCATAAATTTTACATCATAAACATGAACTCCCCTTGATAATAGAAAATATCAATGATTTGTATCAACAGTTTACGCCTTTTAAAAGAAATTTTACAAAATTGTTTCCAAGAAACCAACAGCTTTCCATAATTTCTAAGTCCAACTTAAGTTCAACTTAGGATCTTTGTGAAACGCCCCCCTGGTATTATTACATCTGGCTGGTAATGGATATATGTCATTCTGATTCGCCCAAGAAATCCTGCACAAGTACTTTTCAGGACAAGTCCTGGGGTTATTTCACAAAGATTTTAAATTAAGTATGGAAAGCCATATGTAGCATTGGAATGAAAACAACAAATATCAAGGGCAATAACATTAATTAAAGGACAATGAAACCCAAACAAAATGTTTCTTTCATAGACTTGAAGAGATTAGGAGGAATAATCTCTGAAAGATAATCGGGCAAGAAACAAGAAAACTATGGCTCTTTGAAGATGTCCATTTATTCCTATGGGGAACTCAAATTGGCAACGCACTCTGATGATAAGTGTGTGGACTACTCCCCATATGTTTTGTACACAAATGTTTCCATTTTTACAGTTTTCTTCAGTCACACTTTTCCATTCCCCAAACTCATGATATGTTACGTATAAATGCATTCTACAAAACTATGTTGAACTCAAACGAAGGGTAAACATACATTTTGAGAAAATTGAACAAAATCTAAATTTTGTGTACAAAATTTATTGGGTCCACAACTTTGCCAGAGTGCATTGCCAATTTGAGTCGCTCGTAGAAATAAATGGCTCTTTTTAAAGAGCCATAGTTTTCTTATTTCTTGACTGATTGTGCTCGAATTTTCAGGGACTATTCATCCTTTTTAGTGTCTTATAGTGCATACAACAATTTGTCTGGATTTCATTGTCCTTTAAGTCTAACTTAGGATTTTTGTGAAACAGCCCCAATACCTAGTTACTGAACACAACATGAAACACACGCACAAAAGCATAACAATATAGTTGAACCTTGTATACAGAGCTGTGATAATAACAAACCCTCTTATTACAAGATTCCACTGTAACATACTCATAGACACGCAATTACATACACAACCATCCTAAAGCTATTTGGCAAAAACATTCAAGATGAAATATCAATGAGCGTAGTGATAAAAGCTTTACATGCAATGCTCTCTAATACATTGTATTATTTGCTCAAAACGTCAATTTGCCACAAAATTTGGCAAATTACAAGCATACAAAGTACTCATGTTGCTACTGACCCGATGAACAATTTTGCAATTTTTCCTGTAGCTCAAGGTTACCAAGTTAGTTGAATAAAATTCACTATTTTTCATAGAAAAGAGTAGAATATGAAAATGGTTCTTTGTTAGAAACAACGTGTCCTTTGATTCCGTGTTTCAGTAGTGTGTTTGCCTAGGTAGCTAAGAATGCACTCGGCCAGCTTAAACCCACTATCTAAAGTTTTAAAAAACAGAGGACAAGTTGATAAGAACCATTCCAAGTGATGACAAAAGAGTTGCTTTGGTATTCTATAAATTCTAGCTGCTACTGTATGTGGACATTATTTTCTTACATGGCAGAAGTGATCAACAAAGGAAGAAGTCTTCACAAAATAAAAACATCATAAGACAAGTTGCTTAATTTTTGTTGTATATATTGAATTTATTTCTTTCGCAGCAGAGATGTCAGTGTCATGCGTTCGAGTGTCATGTGTTCGAGTGTCAAGAAACTTTGGGGTTTTGAAGGTTACTTAGTCTTCTGGATCCAATGAACATTTCACATAATATTAATTATGCAACGTATTTCATGATTTTATTCGCGTCTTTGATGGATATTTTGCGGATTGGTTGTGAGATGTACCTCGGCCGTCGATTCAGTTCCTTAGCGGGCGAAGTTCGGCCGAGTGATTGCAGGATATGGCTGGTGTATTGTGAGAAGGGTCTAAGCCCTGGCTTCGAGTTCCTTGGCCTTGAGCTTCTCCAGTTTGTTGATGCGGGCCTGGCTCTTGCTACCCACCTGACCACCACCCCAGTGGCGACGGATCTGGGGAAAGGAAAACCAAAAATACAAATGATAGTTTTTTTTTTTTAATGATAAAAGGAAAGTTTCTAGACAAATCTTCACTTATGGTGAGACAAGCATACTAGAAAAACTTTCCGGATTTATTACTAAATTTTGTTGATGCATGCCTGGCACAATAAGTGACAAAAATATAGTTCATAAATAAAGGTCAAAAGCAAGTTTCTAGACAAACTATCAGGATGGCCAATAGATGAACATACACACACAATAAGTCAAATGTACCTCAGGTTTGTTACTAAATTTGGCAGATACAATTTAACTTGTGTGTATTTTTATCTGTAATTACAAATATGTTTGAAGACATTTTAGTGCTCTGCTTTTGGGTGGAAACTTGCATCATGTGCCTTTTCCCATTTTTTTTTTTTTTGGGGGGGGGGGGGGGCACAATTAATTTTATTTCCTCCAAAAATCAAAACACTATGACAATGTCAGATAAACTAGCAAATTCTAGGCACATAGACAATATTGTGTAACAAGTTAGCCATCACATCTATAATTATGTTATGTTCTTCATGAGTCTCAGTATTGGTTATGTTGGAATCACTTTCATCATATAGCAAATACTCAAGTGCATCATTGACTCATCTATGAGAACAAAATTATATGTGAACACGCCCTGTTACAAAGATTTTAATCCCATGACCAATCGATTAATCACATGATTGATACAATTATCAAACGATTAATTACACTATCAACTGATTAGTTCTACCATTAACCCTTTCCATACAACTTTGTACACAACCCACCAGGTTCCCGTAGTCAAGGGGTTAACTATGAATCTACATGTTACACGACTCAGATTACTTTAATTATTAGTGGTTAAATGGACCATGTAACAATGCGGACTTTTCTCCTATGGTGTTGGATAGAACAGCTAATGTAACAAACCTCTTTGTATCTGTCATTGTAGTAGGTCCTGAAATTACAAATCTGTTTGAAGATAATTTTAGTGCTTTGCTTTGGTGTTCGATAGAATAACTAATGCAACGAACCTCATCGTATCTGTCATTGTAGTTGGTCCTGACGGCATCGGTGAGCTTGGCGAGGTTGCTCTTGTCCTCGGGGTTGACCTGGGTGAATGCAAGGATGGCTGCGTTCTTCCTGTGGACGACCTGGCCCAGACGGGACTTGCCCTTCACGATGCAGTATGGCACGCCCATCTTGCGGCACAGGGCTGGCATGAACATAACGATCTAGACAATGGGAAATAATCAAATAAAAGGATAATGGATCAGAACATTTTACAAAATCAGAATGAATGTCAGGCCGGCTACGTTCTTCCTGTGGACAACCTGGCCCAGACGAGACTTGCCCTTCACAATGTAGTATGGCACGCCCATCTTGCGGCACAGGGCTGGCATTAAAACGATCTAGACAATGGGAAATAATTCAATGAATAAATAGATAATGGATAAATAAATGTGAAAAATAATAACAGGACAGCTGTTTTATTCTTGTGGATAACCTTGCCCATGCGAGGCTTGCCTTTCACAATGCTTATGATATAAAGATGTGCCTTTAAAACGGGTCTACCCCAGTTAAAGTTTCAAGTTGAAGTTCTTTCTGCTCAGTTTTAAAAAGCTCGATTGTGAATCTACACGGTGAGTTCAGGTGAAGAAATTCTTACATCACTGCAGAAAGACATCAACTTTTATTGGTAATTTCAGAAATAAAGGCAAAATGATGTTAGTGGGAAGTTTCACAGGGGGGGGGGGGGGGGGGGGGGGGGGGCAATTATAGTCAGGTTCCACTGTTATAGACAGGTTTACCTCGATTGGCTCCACATCATGGGCGATGACGACGAGCTGAGCCTTCTTGTTTTCCACGAGGCGTGTGACGGTGTTGATGCCGGACATGATGCGCAGCGCCCTCTTGGTGGGCACCTCCTCACGTCCCTTGACGCGGTCCTCGGCGCGGGCACGGAGCCTGGCCTTCTTGTCCTGCTTGCTCTCCGGTCGGTACTTGTGCATCAGACGGAACAGCTGGGTCGCTGCAATAAATATTATAAGAACAAGAATATTTCTAACTTTTGATACAAATACAAATATTTATTTTCAGCTGTCACCTACAGCCTTCTTTAGCGTTTTGACATGACTTGACATTTGCAACGTTCCAATCAATTAGCGGGACGTAGACATTCAGTAGCTTGCATAGCCCCTCCGTCGATATTAATGATAGTACTATCAATTCATTGTCGCCACAACATTAAGTGATCCATAAACTTGATTTTTAAAAATTTCTCCAAAAGTGATATTGGAGACTTCAATCATATATATTATTATTGTCATTTAACTTGGTCAACTTAACCAGTGAACATAACATGTCTAGAATCGGTGTAGTGCTCCAAAATCCAAATCTACTCAGTTTTAAAAAGCTCGATTAGATAACATCACAGATGTCAGGTGAAGAAATTCAGGTTAACATCACTGTAGATAGGAATGATGGGAAATGAAGCAGTCTACACCTGGCGCACAAAGAAGTCCTAGTCAGATTTTAATTTGAATACCAGAGATTCCCCTTTACACAAGAAAACACACATGTGCGCACAAACACACACACACACACATACAAAACACTGAACTGAGGTACTTTTCAGATCAATAGATACATGAATTTGTGCATTCTGCAATTGGTGAGGTTGCAAGTTTGAGTTCACACAGATACCTGTTGAAAACAGACTGGCATCACACATGTGCGCACAAACACACACACACATACAAAACACTGAACTGTGGTACTTTTCAGATCAATAGATACATGAATTTGTGCATTCTGCAATTGGTGAGGTTGCAAGTTTGAGTTCACACAGATACCTGTTGAAAGCAGACTGGCATCACAAACACACGTACCCACACACACACACATGCGCGCACGCAACCACACACACAAACTAACTTTACCTGTCTGTCTGTCCAGAGCCTGGGTGAACTGGTTGATGGTGGGAGGCACCTTCAGCCTCTGGTAGAGGACGGCCTTCTGGCGCTGAAGTCTCACATACTTGGGCCAAAGGACGAAGCGGGACAGGTCCCTCTTGGGCTGGATCTCATTGCCTAGCAACAGAGAAACAAGAAACAAATTTAAGTAGCTTTTTTAACTAGAGTAACAAGTCAAGACAATATTTAAGTAGTTCTTTAAACAAGACTGTCCTGTAAGCATTTCTTTCAGGTGGCAAAATTGCACATCTCATGGGGAATCCCAATATAGACTTGTGTACTGTAGATTATAATTTGTTGGTTGCCAATACAAGAGTTTCTAGTGGCCAATACAAAAGTTTATAGTCAAATCAAAATTCTGGACTGGTGGTCATTAGCACCCGAGCCACCACAAGGGCAAGCCCGTTTTAATCATGAAAGACCTTTTGCAGATGAACGTTATTAAAATATGCACAGTACATAGGGTTAGGAACTTAGGAAGGCTATTCTCTACTACCAGTTTAAAAGAACCATCTAATGAATGTACAAAATGCACCCTGTCCTTTTAACATCTACTCAGTTTTAAAAAGCTCGATTAAATAACATCACATTTTATCAGGTGAAGAAATTCGTGTAACATCACTGTAGATCAGGGAAAGGTGCAAATTCTGTTCATAAATGTCTGAAACTTTATAAAAAATAATCAATTGTGACATGAATGTATCTTAAATACATGAAGCAAATGGTAACAAACATGAAAACATTTTTACGGACTAATTTCAAATTTCTTACAAGCTCATCTAAAATTGTTTTTCATTCAGTAGAACAATTGTGTCCAAATGTATTTTTTTAATAAAAGGAATTAAAAGAAAATTTCAGGAACAGATCACTCACCGATCCCAAAGTTTCTTGGGCGCTTCTCGAAGAGGGGGTTGACGACCTTCTTGACGATGGTTTTCTTGGCCGCGAAGGGGGTCGGGGCGACCTTCTTCCCCTTGACTTTCTTTGCTTTCGGCTGGAAGAGAGACAAGGGCAAACATAATCTCTTAATTACTAGAACACTTTTTTAGCATTTGTCCTTCTAAGATACAATTTTCTACAATGAAACCAAGACTATTAAAACCAATGTTATGAATTTAAAAAAATTAAAAATTGTTTAACTATCACAAAAGCAATTGTTCATCTAACGGGAAAATACAACCTATTTTTTAAAATGCATATCTTCTTTACAGAGAGGTAAATTATGGGAAAAACATTTCAAAGAAATTTTACAGAAATTCTATTGGACTTCGAGCTTGTATGGCACGGGCCCTGTTGTAGAAAAAGAAGATACAATCGGATTGTAAGTCGGATCATGTGTTCTAAATACGCAAATTTTCTGAATTACAATTAACTTAGATCGATTGTATTTCTTTCTGGGGTGGGGGGGGGGGGGGGGGCACAACAAATTGTATTTCCGATAAAAATCAAAACATGATGATAAGTTCTTTAACAACGTCAGATAAACTAGCAAATTCAGGCACATGGACATTATTGTGAAACCAGTGTAGCCATCACATATATAATTATATCTGTTCTTCATGAGTCTCAGTATAAGGTTATGTCGGAATCACTATCATCATATAGCAAATACTCAAGAAATCATCATTGACTCATAGTCATAAGGAGAACAAAATTATATGTGACTAGGGTCCCGTTGCAGAAAGAGATACAATTGATTGTTTAAGTAAGATCATGCGTTCTAAATGCGCATATCCGATTGGTTGGAACGCGCAAATTGTCCGACAAACAATTACTTGTAACTTTCAAATACAATTGATTATATCTCTTTCTGCACCAGGACCAAGGTGTTGTATTGCCGACTACCGAACGAAATACTGAAGAAAATAAGCATTCCGGGGTGTTTTACGCACATTTTGCTAGATGCACCTGTGCAAATTTCAATGGCATCCCCATGCAAAAATTCAGGTTCTGCAACATTCGTTAACACATTAAATTTAAGTCGGGGGAAGCTTCTTTTTAAGGGTTAATAAGAAACTTATTTGGACAAAAATATGAACATTCTTGAAGAAACTTTTACAACAGATGTATTTTTATTTGATTTTGATTTATCATTATGCAGCTGCTCGTATAATTCTCACTTTTATTTGATGCATCCAATGCTTTTTTTGTGGTGAACAATTACTAGGTTTCGGAAAAATTAATAGCACACACTCACTAGCTGCACAGACCAAATCAATGTCACAATGAAGTTGTATTCAGGCTTTCAGCATTCTAAAATTCTTTTTTTTTCTTGTCATGAAATGCGAGTGCCATTTCAGAATTTCAGCCACGATCACCATCACATTTCAATTGCAATGCCATGCATGGTTTGTCTGTCGTGTGTATTTCATCTGACATTGTCATTGACCATGACCATGTGGCATGTCGACATTGTTCTGACTTTTGTAATCGACTTGCGTTGTGATATTTCATGTGGCCGTGGGCATACCGGCATGGAACCAAAATAAAAAATCACAACACAAGTCAACAGATAGTCAGAAGTAAAAGTAAACGTAAAGAACACAACACTCAACACTGACAACACATCAACAGCGTATCTGCCAGCACGAGACTGAATTATAATGACTCTTCATCGGGGACGAGACTCCGAGAGGGACATCCCCGATCCAAACTCTCGATCTTGATTCGAAGTCCGAAGACAAAAAGGCACGGGAAATTTTCAGATTGAAGCCGTGGCCGTGGGTGGCGATAGTGTAATTGACCCCAAAGACATTCATAAACAAAACTGAATTGCACAAGTGATAGGCCTAATTATTATTTCACCGTAAATAAACCCACTTACTGCATTATCTGTAACTCAGTTTCAAAATGCCGACGTGGATACTACCAAAGTGAACAAGGTTGGGTTATGACTTACAAGGAAACGAACGAATGGGGCCAACACAAAGTATATGATTACGGCCAGCGATTGTGACATGTAAAATTGCATTTCATAAAACAACCAATTCATAATCGAACAAGAAACAATAGGCATACTTTAACATAAATCCTTATCTTTGATATTTGGCTAAGGAAACATGATAAAAAAGTAAGATGTTATGGATTTTCGAAGCTTTTGTTTCACATATCGTGTCAGAGTTTCGTACCATGTTCACTGCGGATGAAAAAAGATAGTCTTGTTAAAATCCGTTTCTTAATTAAACTCTTGTACCGTATATTTTTTTAGTCGCGTACGCGTACGTTGTATTATGTTGTTGTTGTAATTTAGTTCTTTTTGGCGATGTTGACTATTGTCGCCACCTACGTTTCTTTCTTTATATTTTGATGCATATATTATGTAATGGTATACTATACATTTATTTTGTTTATTCCCTTTTCAAAACAAAAATAGGTGATTTGTTTTTATAGTATTCGTAAATATCTCGTCACTGGTCATCAATTTGTTTAGAATCTTAATATACTGTCAGTTACTAATATAAAAAGTTGAATGGTACTTGGAATGGGTGGGGAGGGCCCCCTTGGGAAAAACTCGCCCCACACATTTTCAGTGCCCCCAGGCCAGGGCCTATATAGCCCCCCCCCCCCCCCCCCCGCCCCACATACCATTCGTATTTCCAGAAAAAATGAACACCGTAAATCGGCCAGAAAACATCATATGTTAGGCCAAGGTCATGTTATTATCATTGTAAAATTAGCATTTTGGGGTAAGGCCAAATGAGGTACGAAATGATAATTTTCGGCAACCTAAACGGCTGAGGACCCAGTATCAGGTTAAAATATCTGCCCCCCCCCCGTCCCCTTCCACAACTGGAAAAATCCTAGCCGCTAAGTAGGCCTACACCACGTCTAGACGCAAATGCTTTGAGCGGGATCCATGATCCTATATCAGGACCTCTGGAGGGTGTCCACGGGGCAGATACCCCATAAGCTGTTGGATTGGAGCTATTTAATTCAATACCCCAAAAGCACGCGCCCCCAGTCCCTCGCTACGTCACTGGTCAAATTTCTAGTGCTTCTTTCATCCATGGTTGTTAAACATTGTCTTTATTAACGAGATATTGAATATTCGATATAAAATCTTAAAAAAGGAATTGCATTTTTACTCATTATTCGATACTCTGTCGCATGACATTCATTAATTGGAAATGGAATTATCACACAGCACATATCAACCCTTTGTCAGTTTGAGTATGTCAATTTAGTTGCTAGATCCTTTAAAGATGCTGTCAAACTTTTGCAACGCAAAATGCGAAAGTTGCGACAACGAAATGCAATTGAAGAGGTAGTCTGGAAAGTGCTTGAAAATATCTTTTAGTTGAATTATATTGATTTTAGAGGTGAAAATAATAAATGGTCACTGCAACCATAAACAGTCTAGCATCTGCAGACCCATTTATTTAGTGGACCAAAACATTTCGAGGCGAGGGGGGGCGGGGGGGGGGGGGGGGGAGGGGGGGGGGGGTGTGTCCGTCAATAATTTTCGAAGCCGAGTACGAGAACCTTACAAAAATCTCTGTTGTGGCCGAGACATGCATGTGTTATGATGGTCGAGAGCGGGAGAGGGAGGGAGGGGGGCTGTCCGTCAAGTATTTTCGAGGGGGGGGGGGGGGGATGGGGGTGTTAGTCCAAAATGTTCAAAGGTGGGGGATGGGGCGTCGGTCACAATTTTGCAACGGGGGTGGGGGGGATCGGTCAAAATTTGCGAGGGGGGGAGGGTGTCCGTCAAGAATTTTTGAAGCCGTTGGTTATGATGGTCGAGACTGCTAAAAGGTGGTCTCGAGACCAGTACAAAGTGGTAAAGGGGGGGGGGGAGGGGTTCAAACCCCCCAAAACAGTCATTTTTTATCAATGGGGGGGGGGGGGGGGGGTTGAACCCCCCAAACACCCCCCCCCCCCTGGGTATGCCTATGCACACACACACACACACACACACACACAGGACAAATCCTAGAAAACCACTGTCCCCGGTATGGGTTTGTTGTACTGATTAAATAACTTTGCTTTGTTGAATAATTTTATTTTGTAGAAAAAATGTACAAATAAATGTGGAAAATAAACATGGAACATAAGTTTGTGTAATGTTTGAATTATTATGCCCTCGTCTTTATGTGCACTTTCATATGAAACCTCCACAACTTAATCATGTAAATCATGTAACCACCTCCAAATTTTTTTCTTTGATAAGTATGACTGTTCCTACCAGAATTTCACATGTTCTGCATCTATTTTAGGGAGATTTCAAACTGAGCAAATGGGATATATGAAATACACTGGAACATATTTATAACAAGCTCTGTTATAACGAAGTACACTGCAACTGACATAGCAGGGGTAATTTCTCAGGTCCAGGTTCTATGTGTTTTATTATTTTGAAGCCTTGCTTCTAATAGGGCTCTAATAATAGAGAAATTTATGATCTTTCTCCTTGTATACTTCATACTTTTTATCTTCTTGCTCAAGTGTAGGACTACCAACCCACAAATATGTGGGACACCGTCCTTGATAGGTCCTTGACATATTTGTATGTTGGTAGTCCCCCGGTAGTCCTACACTTGAGCAAGAAGATAACAAGTTATATGAAGTATACAAGGAGAAAGAGCATAAATTTCTCTATTATTAGAGCCCTATTTTGTTACTCTACCTAGCTACTTTAGTTATTTTGTAATGATTTTTATTTTTGTGTAGATCGCTATAATTTAGGAAAATTGGCAACACATTGTGATATTTTAAAAACAGATTCTGGCTTTCAAATTGGCAACTTTGCGGCAAAGTCACTTCATATTTGTCAATTGTAAGTACTAAACATTTTCCACCTATTTTTATGTCATTAAAAGGTAGAAACAAATTAGGAGTTGCCAATTTGTAGAGGAAAATAATGATCAATTTTGCCTTAAACTAGCTCTCGTCCTTGATGGGATAACTAGGTAAATTCAATGGGCCCAAGGTGCTTGTTATAACAAGGTTTTACTGTATATAATGATCGTAAATGGGACCATGGTGTACAAATTAGGTTTTACTGTATGTTTTTGCATTTTAAACACAGGAAAAACCAGAACGTCAATGACGTAGCGCTCATCCGGCATCTCGCAACATCAAATATCGCAAATTTCATGTGGTACACTTTTCAACTGGTCAAAAAATAAAAATGTGATGCCCTGGAAGGGACATAAAAATTAATAAAAAAAAAAATAGAGTGAAAAAAATATAAATTTGACGCCCCAGAAGGGACATGTGGAAAAAATAAATAAATAAATAAATAAAAAAAAAAAAAATAAATAAATAAATAAATAAATAAATAAATAAATAAATAAAAAATTACCATAATTAATTCATGGAGAAAAATTTCAAAATTCTGTGTAGAAGTTTAGTGTACCAAAGTTAGCTCTACCAGATAAAGCAAACCAAATCAAAATCGGTCGAGAAATGAAGGAGAAGAAGCATTTTTTGTGATTTTTGGAATAAATTTGCATAAATTACCATAATTAATTAATGGAGAAAAATTTCAAAATTCTGTGTAGAAGTTTAGTGTACCAAAGTTAGCTCTACCAGATAAAGCAAACCAAATCAAAATCGGTCGAGAAATGAAGGAGAAGAAGCATTTTTTGTGATTTTTGGAATAAATTTGCATAAATTACCATAATTAATTAATGGAGAAAAATTTCAAAATTCTGTGTAGAAGTTTAGTGTACCAAAGTTAGCTCTACCAGATAAAGCAAACCAAATCAAAATCAGTCGAGAAATGAAGGAGAAGAAGCATTTTTTGTGATTTTTGGAATAAATTTGCATAAATTACCATAATTAATTAATGGAGAAAAATTTCAAAATTCTGTGTAGAAGTTTAGTGTACCAAAGTTAGCTCTACCAGATAAAGCAAACCAAATCAAAATCGGTCAAGAAATGAAGGAGAAGAAGCATTTTTTGTGATTTCGCATAAATTTGCATAAATTAGCATATATAATGAATTTCACGATTCTGTGTAGAAGTTTTAAATCCCCCTCCTAGCCCTATCTTATGAAACAATCAGAATCAAAATCGGTTGAAAAATAACGAAGAAGAAGCATTTTGAAAACTGTGGACGGACGGACGGACGGACGGAAGGACGGAAGGACGGAAGGACGGACGGAAGGACGGACGGACGACGGACGCCACGGCATGGCATAAGCTCATCGGGCCCTTCGGGCCGGATGAGCTAAAAAACAAAAAACTTGTCAACACATACAATTACAATAATCATTTTTTATTAAAAATCTAGAAAAGGACAGAAATGATTTTACAGGAATGTTTCACTATGCAAATACAAATTTGTATAAATTTACTGATTTACAAATTTTTAATTTATGATCATTGCCATTTTCGATGGTCTTTTAATTAAAAGCTCTTGCGTTACTGCAAAAGCTGCTTGTTAAACTTCATTGTCATGTGCAAAACAATAGTGGGATGGGCAACTGATCCAGTAATGTTATCACATTCATCCAAAATAACTTGCGAGCTTGGAATGCATATTTCTTTTGTACCTTGTTGTCTGTTGATTGTAACAGAAGAATCAAATGGGCATACATTTAAAAAAAAATATCCTCCAAATTTTAAGATTTTTCAAATTTATTTATCATTTAATGAAATCAAAAAGCCTTCTAGCGATATTTTCTGATTGCCAGTCAGAATCAAAAATAGCACTAAGTGATAAAACCTGAAATAAATTCACACTTTTATAATGTTCTAGGTAAACAATGTTCTACTTTATGAAACTATCACTCATCATTCTGAAGAATTTTACAATGATATAATTCAAATCTTAAATATCAGTTTGGGATAAAAATCTTATGAAGTTAATGAATTAATTTTGACTATGCTTGCAAAATACTAGTAGTAGTAGTCTGGACATTTCATGGCAACAAAGGAATAATTATGGTTTGTAGCAATGGATGGAAATTGATTTCAGACAAAATCCTTGATATTGTTCATACCTGGATACCTTTTCCTGAAACTGTTTAATTACAAGGGGGGTGTTTCACAAAGATCCTAAGTTGAACTTAACTCTAACCTGGACTTTAAAAGTATGGAAAGCCATTAGTTTCTTGTCAAAATTGTTGTAAAAGTCCTTTTTCAAAGGCATAAAATGTTGATTCAAATCATTAATATTTTCTAGTATCAAGGATATTTCATGTTCTTGATGCAACATTTATAAAAAGTCTAAAATTCTTGCGTTGTTGCCTTTGAATATATTGCATTCCAAGGCTACAAATGGCTTTCCATAATAGTTCAGTCCAACGTAGAGTTAAGTTCAATCTTTGTGAAACACCTCCCAGGCCATAAGACATGTACATACATGTACTGATAATTTACCTCTACAATCCTTCCCGAGGATACAGCTAGTTCACTATGTACTTAACTCACTATCTCACATGTTTACATGATCATTTTCACAAATTTGTATAATTAACCATAAATACTTGAGTGCGTGCATTGCAGGCTAGATAATACAAAACAAAATCACTACAGAGTTCTACACATGTATCCTATATGATGTGCATACAAATTTGTGATGTGGCAACCAGAGCTATTGCAGCGAGAACTGAAGGGGGCCCTCCAAAAGCCGGCCTTTTATGGGTTATTTTAAACCGGATCAGTCTGTAAATATTCCTCGAGGAGAAGATTCTGCTAGGATCGTGAAAGCTCTGCCCCAATACGGACTCTCATTTGATTACACAGGCGATATATGTTATTTATTCCTCAGGTCATGACCTTTCCATGCTAATGTACTTCCTGTCAGGTCAGCTTGAGGAAGTATTCTGACAGCGACTGCAGGGCCCTCCCTCGGTGTGAGATGCTGTTCTTCAGTTCATTAGGCATCTCTGCATAGCTGCAGGAAAGTAAATCAAGACAAAAAGAAATACAAAATATCAAGACAAAAATTAAAGATTTACGGGCATAACAAAATGGAGCAGTTTTAGAAGGTATTCAATTCAGTTCATTAGGCATCTTTGCATAGCTGCAGGAAAGTAAATCAAGACTAAATTATATATGGAGATTGAAGGCAAACAAAAGTCAAACCTGTCTTAGCGGCCATCCTGCCTATAGTGGCCACCTAAAGTGATCCCCAGCAGAGAAAAAAAACAATGTTATTGAACCTGATAAGTAGAGGCCACTTTTCTTGTTTCTCTTTGGTGGCCACTATACACAGGTACACAAGACAAAACTTGTGAATGTCATTGAACAAAGTTACACTGATCAAAAGGCAATTGTTGGGGAAAATTTAATGAACTATCACTAATCGAAAGGAAATATCAGGGAAAATTGAACAATATATCACTGATCGAGAGGTGATTGTAGGGAAAATTGCACAAACTATCACTGTAAAACTAAAGGCGACTGTAGGGAAAATTGAATTGACTAACACTGATCAAAAGTCCATTGAAGGGAATATTGAAGGAACTATCACTGATCAAAAGGTTATTGAAGAGAAAATTAACAAACTTTCACTAACCAAAATGTTATTGAAGGGAAAATTGAATGAACTCACGTTTGATCAAAGCCATCCGGTTGAAAACATGGATCCCAACCAAAGCTCTTTGGTCCTCTAGGCTCCACTATCCTTCCCTGCACAAAATATGAACACAAATCAAAACAAAAGGTTCTATATCACCAATGCCAGCCTATCAAACATATACAGGTGATTAGGGGTATTTAGCGCAAAGACAAAATGTGCCCCCCTATACATAACAAAGCCCCATAAATTGACATAATTTAAAAAGTTATTTCAAATGAATTAATTTGTTTTCATATTGTTCATTTGTTACAATATAAAATTCAACATCATGCAATGTTTTACATACATAATATGCTTCTATTCTAAAGCAAGAACAAATCAACTCTAAGACAAGTATTGTTAATTTTGACAATGTTACTCCAAGCCTCCACACTAACCTTTTTCCTCAGTTGCCCATCAAGTAAAATCAATACTTTTTCGAATTTCACTTGCCCAAACAGAAAGTTTACCTGCCCACTTACTTCTAGATGAGATTTAAACCTAAGGAATTTCATTATTCTCTCATAGTTGAGAAGTTGACCAATAATTTAGTTGCCCGATCAGGCACCCAAACTAGGGCATTTATAAGATTTTACTTGCCTCGGGCAATCTTTATAGGGCAAGTGCTAGTGTCGAGCCCTAATTTAACCCCTTTCTTACAGGAATCTGGTGGGCTATGTACAAAGTTTACATGGGTTTTCAGATCTCAAAGGGAATGGACTAAAGAAGAATTGTAACTAGGAGAATATCTCACGTCCGTCTTTCCACTGAACAGTTGAACCGTCTGAGCTGCATCGCCTGGTGAATAGGCAAACGTGCATAGTGCATAGGCAGACTTGTCTTCCCAGCCACTCAGCATTCTATGGAGGCCTGTAAACACCAAAATACACAGAGAAAATAAGATTGGGGAAATAGTTTGCGATTATTCTATGGTGGCCTGTAAACACCAAAATCCACAGAGAAAATAAGATTGGGGAAATAAATAGTAGGTTAATTTAAATTGAAAGATTGTTTTGTTCATAATATGAATATGAATGAAAGTAAACTTGAATATTGTCTTCTATTTAGTCAAGTATTTTTCCCCCTTTTCAGCAAGTGTTTTCAACTTTCCAAACGGTCAGGACTTGGAAATATTTATTCTGGAAATAAACAACTGTAATATTCACCTCATTAGTTGCTAGCATGGAAATCAAATAAATCAAACAATGCATTGCTAGAAACATTTTCCTGTTAGCCAAATCATGCAAGGCAAACCAAGACTTTTCCAACTTTACTGGCCTGAAGCCAGAATCAGATGGCCCCAAATTACCCAAAACAAACAAACAAACAAACAAACAAACAATCAACAAACAAACAAGGATATCAATTATGTTATATACTGGTGGCCCAGTTTAATAGGCAAGTACAATTTTGAATCAATTATATTTTGGTGGCCTGAGCAAATTATTAATTGACCCAGGTGATGTCATCCATTTTTTTCGAGCCCTAAATAATTACATGTTACAAAAATAAATGGCCATTCTCAAACAAAAACACAACAAATGTACTCTTACCTTCGGGCCCCAGCTTACTTAGAAACCACTTTCTGTAAGATTAAAGGGAAGAAACAGTTTGTTAAACCTAATGAAACGTATGAATGTTGGAATGAAAAATTAATTTTTGAAGGCTGTTTTAATTCCAAAAGTAGCCAATAACACAAGAGGGCTCTTCAGCCACCTAAGAATTAGCTCAACTTTACTATTTTGTAAAACAAATAAAAAATATGTGATTTCTGTACTAAAATAAACTTTCAATACAAAGATTGACAGTTTACAGTTTTTGTTCAAGGGCACAACTGGTCCAGTGCTAGACAGTAGACACTAGAGGGAATTCTCCAAACAGGACTTGAAAGTTCTATAAGGCGCAACGAACAGGCAAAGAACAACACATAATTATATGTTTCGGTACCGTTGTGTGATATTAAATAAATGCCCAACATTTTGCAAAGGGTTGTGTTATTTATAAACAATGCAATTAACTACTGCCACTTACGAAACCATTTTGGCCTCATGGTTCCATATATGCGCCAAACGTTTGCGAGTGCGCCAATTCTATTCACGCATACGTTTGGAGACAATAGAATCACAGACAATGCTTTAATCCTAGACAAAGGGTAGTCTTTGTTGTTACCTTTTATTTACAAGAATATTATTTGTGGGTGGTGGTAGCCTTTAAGAGCAAACTTACATATAAGGTCCGGGAAGGCCACCCAATGCATTGAAGCACAGACAGGTGTCTTCAACAATCACGGGTCCAGGGATCTGTTGACAACATAAAGAACATAACTTATTCTTTAATCAGGGCTCGACACTCGCACTGGCCCGCTGGCCCGGGGCCAGTGAAATTGCACCTTGGGCCAGCAAAAATTTATAAAAGACATATTTTGGTGGCCCGATCGGGCAAGCAGATTTTCAACCTGACATGGACAAAATTAGACAATTTTTGTTTTCTTCCATGTCATGTTTCAATTTGAATCACAGGCTTGATCAGGAAGAGTGATATTTTGAATAGTAAAAAGTTTACATATGAAATATAATTTTTGGGCCAGTGAATATTTCATTCAGGCCACCAGAAATAGGGAAGAAATCATTTCACTGGCCAGACAGGGCCACCGGCAAAAAAGTTGAGTGTGGAGCCCTGCTTTAATACACTAGAGGATAGAGATACTCACTAATACTCAGACTTTTCAAAATTATTTAGCTCAATTGAAATTAGCGATCATAAATAGAGGGGTGGATGTAAAGCGGATGTAAAGCCGCTCTAAAAGCTGTAACTTAAAAAATAAATCGAGTGGGTTCTTGGAGGCACATTAGGTTGCAATACAATATCATAAACTTCATCAATGTGTCCTTTGAAGATGATCTTGCTAACTCATTACCATTTATGTGTAAACAGTAGAACTACAAATTATATTATGATTAATATCCCTGGGATTTGTTCAAATTAAATCTCTCAATTACAAAGCAAATAAAAAAATCAAAGCTGGTTCATACCAGGCATGAAAGTACCACTAGAGATGCAATTGCGTTTGGTTGATTACTTAACTTAAGACAAAGTTCCTATATCCCTTTACAAAAACTTGTTCTCACCTGTTTAACAGCCTCAAGGCATTTACTCCTTGAGATATCATCAGGCTCTCCTTGAAACTCAGGTACTAAAAAAGAAGGACCAAAAAAAAAACAATTTCCAGGCCAGATTTTATTGTGTAACAGAATAAGATGAATGAGAGAATTTGTAAAAATTTGATCAAAGTCAGACAAGAGTTTGAGAGTTATGCCTCTATTCAAACAATATGAGAAAAGTTATCAATGAAATGAACATTTACCTTCAAGATAATTTGAAAATATTACCTTCAATTATAAACATGTACCTAAAATATAAACATCATTTCAAGTAATGTATTCATGTTTTATTTCGCAATATCACAGTGATTATATCTCTTTACAATTGTTTACTAAATAAGTATTGGGAGAAGTGTAATTGCAGGATGATGAAATTGAAAAAATAAATTGAATTAGTAACAGCGACATATCACAAATTTGTAAATGTCATATCTTGATATTATAAAATAAGCCATGGAGTGCATAGATTACTATATGGTTACATGCAAATTGCAAAGTAAATTTATTATTAGGCATAGCAATATTGCATAATTTTTTATTAGATCATCCTCATAATTAGGACTTTAGGTGGTCAATTTGAACTTACAATCGATTGATACTGACTGCACATCAAACTGTTTCCCGATGATTGCTTTCACCTAATGCAAAATGAAAATGAAAATGAAAATGCAAGGTGTACTGTAATGAATGTTATTGTTTATTTCCATGCCATGCCATTGTCAATCATATGACAGAGTCTTTGTCGTCGCCATTGTCACATTGACCATTGTGACAGTGACTGTGAGTGTGACCCACCCCTGCCAAGCAGTAGCCCTCTATTAGGTAAAGAAAAAATCCCGTCTCGTTAGAATTCAAAAGTGGTAACGGGATCTCGGATCGTCCCGGTTTGTGCTATCAGCGGATGAGACTGGGGGCGGAGTTTGTGTGAACACCCGTACCGTCTAGCAATTATTTTTCGAGTTCTGTTCAATTTCCGACCATCAAATGAAACAAGAATTTCGTGAAAATAACCACTCATATTCATAAACAATAAAGTAAATGATATCGATTCCCCCATTTTTTATTTGAATTCTGACTTTCAAACATACAACTTTTCTATTATTACTGGAGAAAATGGGTCGCCAAAATCTACCGAGAATTATCCGAGGAAGGGCCAATTCGCGGAACTGTCCCGTTTCCGTCTCGGAGACCGTGACCGCCTGGATTTGTTCCTGTTCTCGGATTGGAACACAGCATTACGGCCCACCCTTACAAGTCAAGGGGTTAACTGTATATGCTGCAGTAACGATTACGGCCCACATCTACATGTAAATGGTCCTGGTATAATACACAAACCACCAAAAACATACCTTTTGTTCCTACCAACCTGTCTGGGGTTACGTTAGTATGACCATGGACGGTGACTGTGTCCGTCAAACAAATTTGTGATTTAACAATAACATGTTAAATATTGTTAAAGGGATAGTTGAGTTCTGGTAAAGAGAGTACAGTTTTGGTCAAACGTAACCAAAACCTGCACCATTACATTACAAACTAATAGTTATAACTCCACCATGCTTGAAAGGAATACAAAATTACAAACGACCAAGTAAAAAACCCGTTATCATTCAAAAAGAGCCGTTCAAACTCAAGAGGGCGCTCTCTAAAAATCATTGGTTTCAACCATTTTAGATTAAAAATTGTGAATGTGATGGTTTGTACAAAATAGTGATTAGATAGAGAGATAATCAACAACTATTAAAAAGCTTCTTTTGAAAACTTTAGAAAAGAACGGTTTTTAATTAACAATAAATATGCAACTGCAACTGAACGTTTATTTTTTCAACATTAACTTCTCTTACTCAACGCACGATGGCACAAGAGTTATTCATCATGTTCATGGCTTTGCCTGCACCAAGTCCAAGACCAAGACTCAAGAGACAAGTTACTGATTTTCTGATATGCAGAGAATATTGCAGCTGGTATCGGTGAGCGGGACACTGTCACGTTGCCCTGCCTGCACTGCCGGGGTACAAGTCAGACACCTGACCGTATGACTTTGCCAGGGGCAGGAGTTGACTCGCAACACATTTATCCCATATTTCCAGGTTCTCTTACAATCTACCTCATGCAACTTACCTCCTCTAGTTTGTTTTTATTGCCCGTCACAAATGTTAGAGTCCGCCTCGTGGTCTGCATGACTGCACTGCACTGAAGAATATTTCAGAATAATTCTTGAATATGATGTCAAGTTTACAAACGTAAATCAACATAACCAGGTAGCGATCAGCAACACGTGTGTGCCTGCTGCCTATGGCCTGCATGCATGGTGTGCATGCTGTACTATACTGTGTTTGCGGTAACAAGAAAGCAAAACATTCCAGATGGCAGATTTCTTATAAATTATGTGGGGGGCCGGGGGGGGGGGGGGGGGGGGGGGGGGGTGGGGAGGGGCAAGCACACAGAAAAGTGTGTGTGTGTGTGTGTGTGGGGAGGGGTGGGATGTGGGAGGGCTGCCAGGGCTGCCACCCCCATAAAAAAAAAAAAAAGAGTCAGATGTGGTATTATATAATCCTAACTAATGCCTTTTTCGCGAGGTGACGAATGTTTATGTTTATTAGTGTTTCAACACTCCAAAAAGCAGTCTTAGTTCCCCTATGCAAGTCCCTGCAAGGAGAAGGAGTGCTTGGTTCTCTTGTCCCCTGCCCCTAAATCTGATGAGTACGCTCCATTGAACCACGTGTATAAAAAGTGCGTACAGGGGGGGAGGGGGGTAAATTTCGGACCAAAAATTGCGTACATACTTTGTAGATGGCCCCTTGGGCATGTGCCTTCCCCTAAAGCTATGCCACACCCCCCCCCCCCCCCCCCTCCCCCCTCAGAGTCCCCCACCCAAAAATAAAACCTCCACCACTATCACTATCATCACCCCCACTATATACCAATCACATTCACTACCACGAGGAACCATTTGTTTGTTCCCGTTACATGTATTAGAATCATGGCATCCATTGCAATGGAAATATTAATGTGGGTAATAATAAAACACACACACACGCATGCATACATGCACACACACACACGCACACACCCACACACGCACATACAGACACACACACACACACGGACACTCACACACACACACACCCACACACACCCACACACACAAAGAAAACATATGTACGAGTATGATAATATTGATATTTACAATAGTACTTTAATGTAATAATTAATAACATTGTACTATGAGGTAATAATCATTCTTGGTGATTGTGAGGACATTTTCTGCATGAAGAATCGATGAGGAAAACAAATGTTCATGATTTGATAAACCTTTTGTTAATGCATCATGAAGTATATGCAATTGACTAATTAAAAACTCTTCCAAAAGACACAGATATAACAATAGCTCTCTTTATAAGCATTATATTTGGTACCCTTGCAAGTTTAAAGGGGTAGTTCAGTTTTGGTACAGAGGGCGCTGCACAAATTTTTTTTTTTGTGAGATAATTAAAAACTGAGTGTAAAATTTGAAAGAGCATACAATTTTAATGGCAGAATAAACTTTATTTGATCAAAATCGGCTGAAATATCAATAAATATATCTGATCGTAATAAATCTGGGGCCCAGATATATTCGATGATTTTTTAAAAATAGTTTTAAAATAATTGTTGATCTCTCTATTTAATCATTATTTCAACAAAACATCACATGCATAATTTTGTATGAAAAATGGTTGAAACCAATGCTTATTTAGAGAGTGCCCTCTTGTGTTTTAATGGCTCTTTTTGAATGAGAACAGGCTTTTTACTAAGTCATTTGTAATTTTATATACCTTTCGAGCATGGTGGAGTTATAGCTATTAGTTTGTAATATTATTGTGCAGGTTTTGGTTACAAAAGTACCAAAACTGTACTACCCCTTTAATGGCACATACAATTTGCCTAAATATTGATCTAGTACATCAAAACCCTCTACATGTACTTTGGAGCAAAAGTCAAATTTGAGATTTTTATACCATCTTATAATTGTTTTTAAATAGATTTAAATTTATACAAATTTTTTTCAATTCACAAAATTTAGCAGAGTTCTGATAATTTTGATATTTTGGATGCATTGAGTTTCTTCCGAATTCTGTAACTTTGAAAGCCAATAACACCATAATGTTTTATGCAAACAGGTGTCAATTGGGTTCTGACATAACAGGTCACTTAGTGATTATCTACGATTCTAATAGGTTTGATTTTATAGCGCCTAATATGATAGAATATCATCTCTAAGCGCTTTACACTATTATTATACCCCGGTCATAGAATACAATGCAAACCAGCACACACTGTGTGCAGTCTCTTACAGTTTTTGTTCATGCCATCAAATAAATAAATGTTGTATCAAATATTAACGACAGTTGACATGATTAGTAGATTCAATGACCCGCATTAGTTATCAACGCGAAGCTGCCACCAGGTGCCAACCTACCATGAAGAGATTGGGTAACCCTCAACAGGTTCCGTACATGAGTTGGCAGGTTCCAACATGCTTCCAACAATGATAGCAGATGATCTATGTGGTTTGCCTTTGTCTTGCACTACTCTGCTAACTTTCCTATTCTATGTTGACTGATTGGAGAGCTTCTATCACCCACACTGGATAATCCCTCTAATGGTAGATTGGAAATTTTGTTCAAGTATTTAAATCACATGCTCCCAATAATGATTGCAGATGATGTTTGTCATTGATCTTTGTGTTGCACCACTCTGCTACCTTTCCAACGCGACAGTGAATAAATGTAGAGTTCCTCTGACACACACTTGATGATCCCTCTTACGGAAGACAGTCAACACAACAGTCAAGTCTGTTATAAGAAACCTTTTTCAAGTGTTTAAATCACATTTTCCCGACAATTGCAGATGCTCTATGTCTCTTGTCTTGGTATATTGCACCGCTCTGCTACCTTTCCAATTCTACATTGACTGATTGGAGAGCCTGCTACCTTTCCAATTCTACGTTGACTGATTGGAGAGCTTCGGTCACCCAGGTTGGATAATCTCTGTCAGGGTAGAGGGTCTTCATGTAAGTCTTTATAAAGTCTGGGTATTTGTCCTCCATGATGCTCTGTCGAATCCTCCTCATGAGAGCCATCTGATTTTAATGTGAACAAAAAAAAGAAAAAAATGAAAGGAAATTCAGAAGAAAGGAATGTAAGATGTGCGAAACAGAAGGGGTGACAGAACAAATTACATGTACATGAACAGAAATGGAATATGGAATAAAAGAATGAGAGAGAAATTGGACAACTATGTTCCCTCTAGAAAGGCAGGTTGTCAGAACAAAACATTTTCACAAGGGGCCATCTACAAGGTATGTACGCAATTTTTTGTCCGAAATTGACCCCCCCTCCCCCCCCCCCCCTGTACGCACTTATTTTGCATGTGGTTGAATACAGCGTACGCATCAGCCTGAAACCCCCCTCCCCCCCTCTTGTGCGTACGTACTTTGTACATGGCCCCCAACCCATAAGTTCAACATGACACTATACATTTTGCATTAAAATACCCCCCCCCCCCCCCATCCCCAAAAATAAAATAAAGAAATAGTATTAAAATAGATACTTAAATTCTTTACAAAGCATTTCAAAGTGATACACCACCAATTTAATACCGCCCAAGCCCAGCTCATTTTATAATACTTGACTGGCATTAACCCGTTCCCTTGGAGTTTTAGAAATCCCCATAGACTTTGTACATAGACCAGCCGGTTCCCGGAGGCAATGGGTTAACAGACCTCATGTGTCATACAATTTGAATGAACAAGCATCATACAAGAACATATATAATAAATGAGCAACAACAAAAACAAAGAGAAAAATAGCACAAGAAAGTCCCTCACCTGGAATTCAAGGTTGTGAATACTGATGAGCTGACAGGCCACGGTGCCGTAGTTCCACAGCGAGTGCAAGTACGCCCTCGTGTGGCGACGACAGGTGAAGCATCCGCACTCCTTGTCTATTGGCTGGAAGTCACTGGCATATTGTTTGTTCTTCAGTTGAAGCTGCCCTTCCATTATCAATGCACTGCCAAATCTCTGGGGGGAAAAAAATACATATTTTTGTGACTTGAGTTGAGCTTCAAATACAGTTTCAAGTTTATTTCAACATCTGAATAAAAACAAAGTCAAATACAAAATATGTACAATGAGATATTCTAGATATTTAGCAAAAACATGTATACAGAAATAGTAAGAGGAAGCCATTTATACGATGGTAAGTATTTGGACAATATTTTGAAAGAATCAACAATTAACAGAGTTGATTCCCATTATTTATTTATCTACAGTTATTCATTTACTTATGTATTTATTTATCTATTCAATTAGTTATGTATTTATTTATCTATTCTTTTAGTTATGTATTTATTTATGATTCATTTATGACGTTCTCTTTAAAATGGCAAAAGGGGCAGTATCTTCAGTAAAACTGCTTTTCAAGAGATCCATAGTTGGCCCTCCGTTGTTCATCTGCTATACTAACGATATGCAGTTACGGTAATGAAATGCTCTATATACAAAACATTTATTATAATCGTTATGATTATAGAGGTATGAAGGGAAACCATTACTTACTGCTGTCCTTGTTGGGTAAACGCAGTCATACATGTCAACACCGAGAGCACAGCATACAACTAGATCAACTGCATATCTTTGAAAAGGGGGATAAAATGAACAGGCATATAATATGGGAAAAAATTGAAGCGATACAATACCTCGAGATTAGGTAAGTACTGTGAGAATGAGAAGTCTACATTCATACTGGGGAAATATAGCGAAGTGGCTAATGAAATTATGGAAAAAAAACCACACAAATTCAGATTTGAAAACTAGAAAGTTTATTATTTTATATTCATGAAGTACATGTATGAGTGTGATAATTAAGTACATCTCTCAAGTAGGATTTTGTTAAATTATCTTAAAGATCACCATCACCATCATTATTGACCATTATCACTATATTTATACAGTGAAACTCTTAATTAATGAGCTCTGTTATAACGAAGTTTCTGATAAAACAAGGTAATTTCACAGGTCTAGGTTCAATGAATGTTATTTTGTACAACGAGCTATCTGATACAACAAGGTAAATTCAATGGGCCAAATGTGCTCGTTTTAATGAAGTTTCACTGTGGTATGTGTGTCTTGATAAGATACATACCTCAGTACGAGAATTCTCCTTCTTTCATAAAGATCAATGTTTAATAATATTGAGCATCACCATCACCATCAACATTATTGTTTTCATCATCGTCATTGAGCATCACCATCATCATTATTGTCATTGTCATCGTCATCATCATCATTACTTACCCAACACCCATGCAGTATCTGGGTTTATGTTTAGGGAGGTGGTCAGTGGACAGAGTGACCATCCTCCAGAATTTGTCCTTCTCCTCGCCCCCACTCAGCCCTCCGATGGCATACCCAGGTGTATCCCGCTTCACCATCTCTGAAACAGAGTGAAAAATCTAAATTTTGAGTCTTTCACAAAGTTCTTTTAGGTATCCTTTAACACATTCAGGATGTGTTGCATCAAGAGTTGTGATTGATCGCAAGTCAGAAATGTGCGCAAATGATAAGCTCAAATGCACATACATGTATTTTCTGACTTGCAACATCCCCTGGATATCATAGCACCACATCTAGTGCTGTTGATGAGTTTCGGGTACCCGGGTCCCGCCGAAAAATGTCGAGTCCCGGGCGCAAAAATCGATACTCGATTTCCCGAAGAAAAAAAAAGTCCCCTCATTGAACGCAAGCGTTATCATGTTCATTCAAGTGGTAATTTTGTCACTTAAATGAACATGTTTTCCCAGCTGGCATGACATGCCGATCGTGTAATCAACAAATGGGTAAATTTCGGGTACCCGGGACTCGCCCGAAAAATTATCGCGAGTCCCGGGTAGTAAATACTCCCGAAATCAACAACACTAACCATATCTCACTCTCCCCCTGATCATCTTCCTAGTGGCATTGTTACTGAGTTGTTCCTGCTTCAAAATATCTATAACAGATCTGTAGAATATCACTATTACATGTACATGTGTATTGATCTAGTTAAATCTATGAGACTTGATTACATTGATGCGTAATATACCTGTTTATTAAATGTAACACAAAGAGCATCACAAATAGTGATGAGCATTTGACCGGGGCAAGTTGAGTTATGAGAATATTCTTTTACGACTGGCTGAGAGCTGCAGAAATTTCTTTTGACCAGGGGGGTTTAATGAGTCGATCATCCTCCATGAACAAAATATATCGCTTACGTACAGATCTAAGCTAGTTTTTTTCTTCAATCTATTGGCAATACATTTTTTGTTTGATAGGTTTCCAACACAATTGTTCAGCTTTAACCCATTCAGGACTGGTCCCCTAAAAACGTGGGCTAGGGACTATGGAGAATACATGTAATAGCATCAATCAGTCCTGGGGGTGTTTCACAAAAATCTTAAGTTGAACTTAAATTCTAAGTTAGACTTAAAATTGTGGAAAGCAATGTAAAATATACATATTAGTTTTGATTGTATGAAATTTTGCTCTTAAATACTTTTTCAGTCCAAGGTTACAAATTGCATTCCATAACTTTAAGTTCAACTTAAAATCTTTGTGAAACACCCCCAACGGGTTAAGTGTTTTACCCTTTGCACACTGAATCCTCAGCTGCTCATCCAGGCCTCCCTGGATGATGGCAAACAAGTTCTGCTCATGTGGTCTCTGGTGGGCCCCGATGCATCGGTCTAGCCACCTGATTGATCTGAAAGTGAAAAATGAAAAGGAACAAAATTATGAAAGATAGATTTAGACAACACATTCATGCGTCGTCGTCATCATCATCATCATCATCATCATCACCATCACCATAATAATAATAATAATAGACCAGCATTTATATTGCGCCATCAATATAGAAATTCTATTCCGAGGCGCATCATACTGTACAGTATATTATTACCCTGGCTGTAGCCGAGCTGCCTTGCAGGCGCATCAAGCATTTCAAGGAATAAATTCCTGCCAGGTACCCATTTACTACACCTGGGTTGAGAGCAGCAATTGTGGATAAAGTGTCTTGCTGAAGGAAACACGTACAACCTCATCCTCACCCTCCTCATTATCATTATCAATATCATCACCTGTGCATGGCCTCCTCCACCCTAGGACCAGTGGTCAGGCTGTGGACCACATCGTCCAGCTGCATGATGATGTCTGCCCCGATGCTGTTCTGGATGTGAATGGACCTCTCTGGGGTCAGGAGCATCTCCTCCTTGTTGTACGGAGACTGGAACTTGACTCCAGCCTCTGTGATCTCAGCCAAATCTAGAAGTGACACCATCTGAAACCCACCGCTGTCCTATTTGTCAAATTAATAGTAATAGAAAAATAACATGTTAAAGGGACTTAGTAACATTGTCCAAATCCTCAAAATAAAATTGTAATTCTAGCGGTTCCTTTATACCTTGTTGTATTCGTATTAACAATAAAATCATGGGACAGCTTTCGGTTTTTCAAATTTCCCTTTCATTACAAAGATATGTATGATTGAAGTATTTAGATAAGAAAATCTCCGGGCGAGATTTTCATCCCTGTACAAAGTGAATGCAGTGAGTTGGTGAATATCACCCAATATCACTTTGCATTTTCGCTCATTACTTGGCCATACATTGTCCATTTGACCTGAAATTTTCACACAATACCCTGAGGACATATGAGATAACAACAGTATACATTGCATCAACCATTCATCAGTTTTTGCACATCTCAACAAAGTTACTAGATCCCTTTAATGGTAAACAAAATGTATCTTTCAATGTCTAAGATTTAAAGTTTGTTACCAATAATAGCTGCGATTAAATCAAGTTTTGATAGAAAATGAAACAATCATCAGAGGTTCTCTGTCAACTCTAGAACTGACACCATCTGAAACCCACTGCTGTCCTATTATCAGTTCTGAAAATGTTCATGGTAAAACTTTTTATAAATTTATATTTCAACTATTTGACAATGAATCCCAAATTAAACATGGAAAATTAAACATTCATCAACTGTTATTAGCCAACTCTAGAAGTGTCCACCACTGTCCTGTTTTCAATTTAGAACATGCAAATCAAGTACGGTAATTATTACAATTTAATTATGTAGGACATTTCTGACATTCAAATTGTGGCAATGCTGCTTGCAATAAAGTGCAAGCCAACATAAACATTGAACAGTTGCTTGGTTAAAAACTTCATCTATAACCCTGTCTTTAATAGTTTTTTTAAATTATTTTGTACTGTATACATTTCTTCCTGAATTTATTTAACAAAAACATGGTACCTACCGTCAGCAAAGCTCTCTTCCAATTCATAAAATGATGCAAGCCACCAGCTTTATCTAATGTATCAGGTCCCTGAAAAAATGAAGCAAAAAATGCATATATGAAAATTGTAAATTTGTTTGAGAACACGATTGATGTGAAGAGAATTTAACAGACTATTACAAACTTGTACATTTGGAAGAAATATAACATTTAAACTGAGAAGGGGGCAATTCAAACAAATCTATGATTGGATAATTGATTGTTATTATATATCACTGATCAAAAAGGTCATTTAACTATATCAAGGAATGAATACAATATATTCATTAATTGCAAAATCACAAATGCAAATTTTTAAGAAATAACATTCTGAGTGATGAAATATATTAATACAAATAATCATCATCATTAAATTATCATGACATCAATCATCATCATTCATCATCAATGATCAAGACATCATTATCATCATCAATCACCATCATCAATAATCATTGATCATCATCATCATTATCATCATCAATAATCATCATCATCATCATCATCAGCATCATTATCAATCATCATCATCATCATCATCATTATTATGAATCACCATCATCATTTTGAACAATCCCAAGTCCCAACTCTAGCTCTTGATGCCTCACAATTACAAAAAGGGAAATTAATTAAAGCCTTTTAAAACTAAGGACACACACACACGCGAAACTGAACGTATCGGACTGACCGGTCTCATGCCGAGGTGATAAGTATTTCCCAAAATCAGCTGGCAATCCAACTCTTCGAGTTGATCGCACGTTACTCCTTTCATGGTGCCCTGAGTGCCAACAGGCATGAAAACGGGGGTATCAACCATTTGGTGAGGCAGTTCCATCTTGCAAACTCGAGCCTTTGTGGTGCTACATTCGGCAAGAATCTGCAGGGATAACGCACGTTTTACGCTACTGGAGGCCGCCATCTTAAAGAGTGGGGATTTTCCCTTTTTTGTTTACAAAGTTACGTCATGCACGGCCCTTTCCTGTTGTGTTGTTGTTTTTGTTGTTTGGTGTCAATCAGTCAAATGTGACTTTTGTTGCCAATTACATTTCTATTATTTATTCATATATTTTTACAATATAATAACATCTTATAAAACATCAAAACAAATTTGCTATGTCACTGTTTTTTTTCTCTCAACAATATAACTATTGCTTTTTATATACATAATACACAAATAAAAACATTATCCTTACTTTAATGCCCATGTTGTTTTGTACTGCTTTTTACAGTTCTATGTCCCTGAATTACTTTTTTTAATTTTTAATTTTTATAGTAGGTCCACAAATATTGCCTTGGTAAAAACACAAATGCCATATAACAAAAATATGCAAATTTGGGCATGATTTCATTAATTTGTTTTTCTTTATACCAATATATTTCTACATATTAATTTCATTTAGAGGCTGGACATATAAGCAGTGGCCCAGTGGCCCGGGATCACCAACAAAATAAAAAAAGATATAACTTTGGTGTCCCGATTGAGCAACCAAAATTTGTACTTGTACACACACTATGGTTTCCAAAAAGAGTATAAACTGAAGCTCAATTTGTTTTTTAATGAAAATAAAATAAGACTAGATTGTCTGATGAGAACAAGTACAAATAAGACAAACACAAATTAATTTAGATTTATTGAAATCATTTATTGAAAACATGTTTTTATTATTTTCACTGTTTTTCAGGACACCAAACATTTGAAATAGTAACACAAAGTAAGTGTGGAGCACTGATTTATAGAGAATAATTATTTTCCTTGCAACAATGTAGTTGAGTGTTGGTATAGGGGGGCACTTCACAAAATATTTTTGTGTGAGATAATGAAAAACTGTCAAATTTGAAAGAACATACAATTTTAATGACAGAATAAACTTGATTTGAACAAAATCGGTTCAGAAACGGCTGAAATATCCATAAACATATTTTTATTCAAAATTTCTTCACCTGGGGATATTTTGACTGTTTAGAAATTTTTTTTAAAATGCTTGAAGACTACTTTAAACAAAATCTGAATAGGTTTTTAAAAAGTTGTTGATGCTATCTCTATTGAATCATTATTTTAACAAAACATTAAATGCACAATTTTGTATGTAAAATGGCTAAAACCAATAATTTTTTTAGAAAGCGCCCTCTTGAGTTGTAACGGCTCTTTTTGAATGATAATAGGGGTTTTACTTTGTTTGTAATTGTGTATACTTTTCGAGCATGGTGAAGTTATAACTATTATTTTGTACCGTAATGGTGCAGGTTTTGGTTACTAAAGTTAAGTTTGACCAATACTCAACTATCCCTTTAAGTGTATTCTTGTTTTCAGATCTCATTTGCGTTATTTTCACAAAATGTTGATATATTATTCTGCATGAACTTGCATGCGCTCACAAACACACACACACACACACACACACATACACACCTACACAACAATCCGAGGACCACCTTTCAGGTGCATATTCTATTAGTAGTCCCGGGTCCAATTATGAACCTGTGGTACAATTAGATTACCTTGTTCTTCCTTTCCGTCATGTGTGCCGTCCATGATCACGCTCCATGCATGGCCATTTACCGCCACAGATGGCGTTATTCCACCAAGGGCTCCGGAAAATTCCAAACTATGAATGCGTGTTTCTCAATAGCGTGCCATCAAAACACACAAAAAAGAAAACACACATTATTTCTGGCACTTTAGTAATAATAGCTTATAATGAATAGCGCCATCTATAGATCACTTTGCACGCAAAATAAGCGGTAAAAAATGTGGGGACCGGGAATTCGGTCCCGACTTTTTAAAATGTCCCGAGTTTATTGGTGTGTTTTCATGCAGCAGTCCCGACTCTGTGAAGGTGCGTACACACACGCACACACACACACTCACACACACTCACTCATTAAATGTGTGCTGGTTTGCATTGTATCCTATGACCGGGGTAATAATATAATTTGAAAGCGCTTAGAGATGATTATCAATCATATTAGGCGCTATATATAAATCAAGTATATTATTGTTATTATTTATTAAAACAATGAAACCATCTAAATGAGGAAGAGTATGACCATTAGGCAATAGAGCTAAAATACATACAAACATACATACACACAAACACATACATATATACATACATACATACATATATTCTACCCACTGAGTGAGCTGACATACAGACAAGCATAAACAGTTATAGACCGATTAAAAACAAAAAAAGATAACAAAAGACCCTCTCTGCAAGAGATTGAAGGTTGCAACAAAACAAAAAACAATGAGTCAATGAGTTAATTTTTGCAAAATATTTTCTTTTAATTTAAAATAGTCGACAACTGCTCAGACAGAGGAAAGGGTTCACGTTCATCACAATCGACGAAAGACAAAAGCAGGAAATAAAGAGGGGAACAAGAATATAGGGGTCAGGGGTCAGGGGTCAGGGGTCAGGGGCTAGACATAGACACTGGTCCAGCTAGCACAATGTCTACTGATCTCTCCTTTCGTTTTTTTTTGTTTTTTGTATGCTTGCCTGTTAGTTTTGATTTTTGGGGTTTCGAATAGCTATAATCCAAAAGCTTCTGAGGGGCCCCGCCCCCTGGACCCCACCTGAAAGCAGCTCGCACTTACACCCTTGCAGGTTGGAGCCCCCCCCACCCCTTGCAGAATTCCTGGCTACGCCACTGTTTAGGCGCATTTTCAGGCTTGTGTTTAATCACAAATTTGTGATTGATCACAACTCTTTATGCAACACCCCCCTGATATAATGAATCCCTCTTATAACAAAGTTATTTTTCTAGTCAAATCTCTTCAGATTCCTTTTTTTTTTACAAGATCTTCACAAGATACCTGATATACATGTAACAAAAAAAAGTCAAGTTCCTCGCTTTAATACTTGTAATAATTGTTTCCACTTTCAGAGATCAGTAAATTAGTGTCTGTGTTGGACCAGCATCAAGCCCCTGCCACACAAAGTCTTAATCTATATCACTATAAACCACCTTATTTTCTATTCTGATATAGTGGCTAATTAAAACTTTTTTAATTGACAAAACTCTATGAAAAAGACAGAAATACATGTAGTATTTTACAATACCATGAAAATATATATTTTTTCTTCTAAAGACAGACCATAATAATCATCATGAGAGAGCGGAATTCAAAACCTGCTTCGTAGAATACACACATAATACAAACAAAACTCTTTTCTTTCAACACTTATACATAATCTTTGAATTTATAGATGCACTGGATTTCTATACATATTCATAATATCCAATCTATACAGATCAATAAATAAAAACTATTTTTTCTTTTTTTTCTTACAAAATTTACAGAAGCATTATTAGATTCCTTTGATACAAAAAAAAGTAAATATGTATCTTTAGATTTATAGACTTATGAATAAACACATGATACACGTATAAGATATCAAGAGGTAACAAACCGTTTGTTTATAATGGAAAAAAATCACCAATTTAGCTGTTTCTTAATACCAAAAGCAAAACCCTCTCACGTTTTGAAAAATACACAAATGTATGTGTAGATCATAGAAAATAGAACCACCAATTCCATGACCTTCTTTGCTTCAGTTTTTTTAAAATCGACTCATATTTTATTTTTATATGAAGAGTTATGCATTCACAATGTGTCTTTACCATGCTGGCAATGAACAGATCATTCCTTATAACCAATGAAATTGATGCCTTAGACACTTGTTTACAACAACACACCAACACATATGATACAAAAATCCATAAAATAAGAAAATAAGTTTTCCAATTATTTATCTAAACAAATAGGTACTGTAGAATTTGTGACCTTGAGCTGAAAAACACCCATTCCGAGAACTTTCAAAGATTCCTCCGATAATTTTCTTATAATTACTCTTATTCAAAACGTTCCACATATTACTTTGAATAATACTTTGTAAGCTAAATCACACCAATTCACTATAATTCATAACATTTACAAAATGATGAGCTGTTACAAGCTCTTCAAGGTGACAGTCCGCACATGAAAAACACAAGTAGCTTCTCAAATAATTATCATAACAACTTTCTGTTTGTTTTAGTTATATCATTATTATAATTTTTGGTGACATTCTGCACACGAAAAGCACAAGAAGCTTCTCAAATAAAAGTTATAAATTATTATTTTGTTTTTTTAATCCTCATTACACATGAGAAAAGTCATAATTGTTGTATCTCCTACTGAAAAAAGTCTTGGTGAGAACACTTACTTTTTAACAGTTTTTTTTTTTTTTTTTTTTTTTTTGGGGGGGGGGGGGGTGGGGTTTACTTTTTTTCTTCTGGCACATAGTTTTTCTATAATTTAAATTTGTAGATCAGGCATTTTTTTGATAGCAGAATTCCAAGCAGATTTCCATCTATGGGCATTCAGGATTAAAGGAGTATAGTTAAGTCTTATCTAATTTCCAAGATGTGTGTTTTTTTACGGATAAAACTACCCATTGTGACTGACTCCTGAACAAAAGTTAATCTCAGATTTAGATCTGATGATGAGAATATGAGATTAAACACATGCAGCTTATTTGAACATATAATTCTCCAAACAACAAAATGAAGTTAACCGAATGCATCTCAACAATACAAATCTACACAGCAAAAATACATGTATATAGCATGAATGAGAAATTTAAAATACCAATATGAGAAACAAAACAAAATAACCTAATTATAAGACTTGCATGAATCCTAACCTTACAGTCGAGTGGTGAAGTGTGACGTCATAATAAACCTATTTTTAGAATTTCCAAATTTGAACTTCATTTTCCGAAAGAGCATCAAAAATAATGTCAAAATGTTGAAAATCAATTGAATATGATAAGTATTGGCTGAGATATGCCCATCCGAATAAATTTATTTCAATAGGAAATCACTGTTATTGGGATGGTCATATCTCAGCCAAATGATTTTCAACATTTGGACATTATTTGTGATGCTCTTTTGGAAAAATTAAGTTCATATTGAGAAATTCTAAAAATAGATTTTTATGATGTCACAGCTTCGGTACTCTATACACCTTGTGCATGGCCCTACACATAATCTGGTAAGGGTCTAGGAGAAAGCATGTCATACCCAAATGTGTATACATGTACCTTGAACAAGTTAAAGTTAATATGTCAGTCTATTTTACAAACTATATATTGGTTTATACATTAAAAATGCCAATCAATTTATCTTTGGTTTGTTTTTATCTAAGGATACATAATATTGCTCTAAAAAATTAATTAAAATGTGAGTAATGTACGTTTGGTAAACTGATCAATTGAACATACATGTAGCACTGGTCCTACATAGTCATATGATTCTGCAAATTGTACATCATACATGGTCAATTTCCAAATGCTTACTATTCAGAATTAAAGAATGTACTTGCAAAAATTAGCAATTACTGTTTAATTGATTTATTTCAAGTTAATTTGAGGGAGCGCACTATCTTTCAGAAATGACAAAACAAAGGTAGGGGGGACACCAACAATATAGGATTCAACTTTACCATCATTTCAAACAGATAAACACACAAATGCAGATATTTTCAAACAAATAAACACAAAAATACAGACAAAATAGTGCCCTAACTGCAATTGAAAAGTGTAAGTCTCAATCAAAATGAAAGCACAAAAAATGCTCACAGCAAATTAATGTTCTCAATAATAATTAAAAATATTACAAAATAATGCATGCATAAACATACAAAATCAGGAAAAAATACAAAATTTGGAAGCAATTAATTGATTTCAAATTGATGATGCATACAAACATATTTCATTGATCAATTTTTAGCTACTCAGTGATTGTTACTTTAAGATACCATGGCTTTATCATTTGTTTGAAATCTCTTTACTGTTGGTACCTCGTAAAATGTAATGTCCTTTAAAAGGTGTCAGATGTGAATTGGACCTTCTTCCAAAACAGAAAACAAAAATACAAAACAAAAACTTATGTTTGTCTTCTTTAAAAGAAACAAAAATGCTAATTCCTCACAAATGCTGCTTGGAGTAATAAGAAAAAACACAATGTAATATTTCCTTCTCCAATAATGGAGTTCTCAATAAGTAAGAAATTATTCATTACGGGTTTAAAGGGACCTAGTAACTTTGTGCAAAAAGTGATGAGTAATTAATAAAATGTGTATTGGAGTGATCTGATATGTCCACAAAGTAAAGTGTGAAAATTTCACGTTAACGTTAATTGGATGTTTTTTGGCTGAGATATGAGCAAAAATGCAAAGTGATATTCACTATTTAAACTCAATGTACTTACTTTGTACACAGCATGAAATTATCCCATAGACAATTTCATATCTGAACACTTCAATCTTAAATATCTTGTGAACGAAATGGAAATTTGAAAAACCGAAACCTGTCCCGTGCTTTTATCTATTATATTAATACGGTAAGCTTCAACCCCCCAAATGCCTCCCACTCGAGATATCCTCACCCCGAGAATTCGGCGACTCCCCGACCGTCGGGATCGAAGGATATACGTTTTGCGGAGGACAATAAGGCATTCCCGAGTCGCTCCCGCCCTGTGGTCGTCGTCCAGATCGAAGAAAAGGGAAAGTCAGCAATGCGGATTGCCCGTTTAAGACGCCGAGCATTGACTAACGATTTATCGCCGTAAAAGTATTTGTAAGAATATAAATTGGAGTAGATAAAACAAATAATATATCGAGAAACCATTTTAGATATAACACGTTGCGAAACTACCAAGGTTTTGATAAATATCAATATTTATATTATGCGGATGGTATGGTACTGATCGCTATTGCCGATTGGCATCGTGTTTGTAAGTGCATGGACGACAAAATGCGACAACTTCAATTTAGCTGCGGTTATACAACGCGCAATGGCTGTACAGCCGTGTATACACGTCGCGCAATCAAATTACCCCACCGAACCGTAGTTTATTTGCATAGCTCACTGACCTGCTGACCATCGTCTCTGGTCACTATCTATTCGCCCTACCGTACACGATACTATAATTGCGCCAGCTTGTGGTAAGATGTATTAAGTCCGCGAGCCCACATGCTTTGTACACAGCTGAGCGGGCGTGCAAAGTGCATTGAAGTGAATAAAGCGGGGTGGACAATGGTGGAGCAGGGAAGTTTTATACAATCTCGACATCTTGCGGTAATATGATTGTATTATGCCATCCGCGAAGAGAAGACGCCTGGGGGTGGGGGGGGGGGGGGTATCTGCTCATTTATTATGCAATGCATGTATTGACGGCTACTATTCCCTTCAACCATGGAACTCCCATATCCTTGCTTCAACGGAATATATCATCGGGTTTCACAAGATAGTACACGAACATAGTGTACTGTATCTAATTTAATACAAGCGGAACAAATTATGGACTCTATAAAATATGGGGGATAACTGAATAACTTTGCATGGGTACTAAACCATTATGATTTTGTTATACATTGGCCGGATATCGTTGGACGGGACCCTAATGCATCGGGGCCACGTCCAACGACGGGTAGTGGGGCGGGATTGAGTCGCCCGTGTTTATTTTGTCTTATACTATTTAAATTATGACTCTGGGAATAGTAAAGATTTAAAGTATCGTTATGTCATCATCGCCTCTCTCTCACAAAAACCCGCGGATTTCCGCGGGTACAGCTAGTTGTTCATATGAATATGATAAGGTATGAGAGAACCACTAGAGTTCCAAATAAGTTTTGAGGATTTGGACAATGTTACTGAGTCCCTTTAAAGATATTGAGGTTTAAAAAAAACACTTCCACTGACGTATCAATTGTGTATATTAATTGCATTATGAAGTACACTATATGAATATTTAATTGATTATATATATGCTGGTTTATCAAACAACCATGAAAATGATATTCAGACACTGAAAGAAGGGGTCAATTTATCATTGTGACAATACATGTTTTTGAGAGTTGGGGAGGGATGGGGTTGTTTGAGTCCTACTGTGTTAATTCAGAAGTGGGGGCAAATAGGGAAGCTTTAATACATTTATAAATATAGCACATTGAATACTGCTGCTGTTACATAATTCTTACAGTATAACATTTTTAATCAAACTACAATATGACTACCTTCTTTAATAAAACAAGAGTGTAATAGACATCAATGTCAAACCGATTGCCATTTGTTATGAAAAGAAAGTAAAACGGTTTAAAAGACAAGATAGATTTACAAGTCATTGAATACCAACATATCCTTTACCAAAGATTAGTCACCATAATAACACAGACCGCTTGCTTAACATTGTGTACTTACTTTGAAACCCAGGTAACCCACTTACTGGCCTATCGTTCCACAAATAGAATGTGTTCTTGAAGGGAAAAGTAAAACATAACCACATTCCTCTGCCCTGTTTCATAAAACTTTTTTTGTAATTGTTGTGAATTTCAAACTATTAAAACTACCATGGCAACAGCTATATTGCTTCATGCTGATCAATGTTTCATAAAAAATGTTCCAATTGTGAATTACCATGGCAACTGGAATAATGCTCCATGCTGATTGGATGTTCACACAGTAGTTACAATGATTAGAAAAGTTTCATTAAAAAAGGATGCAGATGGATATTTAACAAAAACAACCCTTATGAATGGGCCAACATTTCTTAACAGAATAAGTTTGTAACAATTATTGATTTAAATTTAGAAGTTTCTACATTTGCCAGGCCTGTTTAAAAAGATATTAATAGTAATGCTTTAGCAATGATAATGCCTCTCTGCTTGTCAATCTTATGAAAAGTTACTATTTTGACCTAATGCAGTTTTACTGTTCTTGTATCGGCCATTGTGGCTAAAGAGGTCAAGTATCTGTCTTTTGACCAAGAGGTTGCGGGTTCGAAACCCAAGTGGAGTCATAACCGAATACAGTCAAACCTGTCTTAGTGACCACCCGTCTAGATAGCAGCCAGCCTGCCTATAGTTAGGGACCACCAAAAGTAGTCCCCTCCCCTGCAGAGAAATACTATGTTATGGATGGAACCCGTCTGTTATAGAGGTCACCTTTCTACAGTGGTCACTATTAATACACAGGTTTGACTGTACTTTCAAATAGAACATGTCCTGTGACATTGGGCTTTTGAACTGAGAGATATGTGCCACTTGAATGGCATGAGAAGGACTTTGACTGACTGGCCATAGCTACCCCTAGCTACATGTAGATAATTTGAAGAAGAAAACAAATCTTTACCACTGACATATTTTCCAACAGAATGTAGCGTACCAAAGTTATTATGCAGAATTGTATAATATAAGATAGTCCCATACCTCCCATAGGTCAGATTCTACATGTAGATTCAACAAATGACTTTATACATAGGTATGTTTCTATTTGTCAATAATATGGCGAGGCGAACTGACAATTCTCCAAAACATTCTTCTTACAAACAGTTGAAATATGAAATATATTATTTGCAACTATGAAGAAACACATGAAGCTGGTCTTCAATCCATCCAAATTCTCGGGTCACTGTATTAACCACTTAATCCACTCCTTTCATCACATGCTGTTTTTTCCCCTTTTTTGAGGCATCAGTAGTTGCATGTGGCCAAAATGATGATGATGATGATGATGATGATGGTGATGATGGTGATGGCAGGGGCGGCGGCGACGACGATGACGACGTCAGTGATGATGGTGATATGGTTAATGACAGCAGCAATGATGAGGATGAACAGCACTTAGATAAAAACCATTCCTCTGCAATCAAATTCAAAGGTGCCTTTCAAAACGCTAACCTTTTATCCACTCCACAGGCCAATACCTCTCATTTTGTCATCTACATTTTTCCTCACAGAGAAGAGTATTTTGATCATGATTTTGATCAATACTGACTGAAATAATCAAGTTAACAAGATTGCAAGAATCCCTTGAAAATATCACTCACTCATGTAGTGCTAGGAGTGCCAATTTGCACCACACAGTACATAGAATGTATACAAATCCATTGGTACATGTATGTTAAAGAGTTAATGAGGGGTTGTTGAATCACACACACACAATCATTTGGGGTTTCTCTCCCTCACTCTCCCTCTCGCACTCTCTCTCTCTCCTCTCTTCTCCCTCTATGTGACTGGCTGTCCAAAGTTCTGGAAAGGGCAGTTCTTGAAAGTGTCCACTGACCGCTGCTGGAGACGATGGTGTCTGTTGATGCACATACAGACAGACAGGACAGGCAAATATGCCATAAATATATATGGTTAATTGTCTTATCTTGCTTGTCCTGCATGGCTGATGCACATACAGAAAGACAGACACACAGCAGTTCTTAACAACCGTCCGTTGGTGTGCCTTCTGCGTGGCTGATGCACATACAGAAAGACAGACACACAGCAGTTCTTAACAACTGTCCGTTGGTGTGCCTTCCGCGTGACTGATGCACATACAGAAAGATAAGACACGTGGCAGTTCATCCTGATTGTCTGTTGGTGTGTACTGCATGGTTAATACCCATACATACAGACAAACAGACAAACATGCAGCCATTACAAGAGCTGGTAGGCTGACGATCAGTGTTTGTCCTTGTATGGTTGATGCAGATACATATAGACACTAAGACAGACGGTATGCATTTGCTGCAGTTCCTGCTAATCGTCTGTTGGTGTGTGTCCTCCATGGATGGTGCACATACGGAAAGACAGACAGACAGACGGGCAGATAGATGGACACTGTGTGAAGGCAGCACTACCTCTGATCAATCACAACAGCTTCAAAGGTTCCTGCCGACATTCTGTAATGAAAGAGTAAATAAAAATGAAATTATATATATATTTCATTAGCTATATTACACAGGTTAGCTACTGTATTTTCATTCATAAATAAAATCATAAATACTAGTAGTAAAACTATAGACGGGTTCTATAACACTGTTTATCTCTGTAGGGGCTCACTTTTGGTGGCCACTAGAAGCAAACTGGCTGCTATAAAGAATTAATTTTTTATTTTAGGGGGCTACTTTTCTCATATTTCTCATATGATTATTATATCACAAAATATTTCAGATAATACCTTATAGTAATTTTAGGGGCTACCTACTGATTTCAGGGGGCTATTTTGAAAATTAGGGGGCAATATCGCCCTCAGCCCCCGTGTATTTCCTACCCTGCAACTTAGACATGTTTAAACTGTAATTCTGTTCCCCTTACATAAAGAAACTACAACTACAGTCATTACAAACAAAAACAAAATACCAAACTTGCCTGTTTTTTAAATGATGACTTCCGAGTGCTGTTGATCCATCTTTTGCAATGTACAATTGCAAACCCTCATCTAGAAAAAAAAAAAACAGATACAAAGAAAAAATATTAGAATCAAATTTTTTGTTGAGGCATGCATACATCAGCAGACAGCAATTAACATTAATCACATGAGATAACACAACAAAATGCATGGAAATCAAACAATTGTAAATATTCAAACACCAACAGCAGGGGTTGAATTGAACAAAAGCCAAAGACTGGTAGAAATGTTTGGACTTTAGAGGTTATTTGGCTGTATAACTAGTGTAATGAAAGCTAACTAGCCGTTGGAGTCTGATAGGTTAACTGGTGGAGCATCCATCTCTTACACAGGACAGATATATAATGAAAACTTTGGTAAACTTTTGTAAATGGTACCTACTGCCTTCTAGCCATTTAATGCATGAGTTTTGAAAATGGCCATATTCAGGCAAAAAGCCATGTCACATTCGGGCAAATCAATGTCATATTCGGGCAAAGTCATGTTACATTCCGGCAAACTCATGACATTATTCGGGAAATTATGTTATTTTTGGGGGTAAAAGAGGCGAAGACCTTTTTTTCCCTGTTTGTCAGATGAAAAATACAGGAAGGATACTTATTCGGGCAAAAGACCTCAGACCCCCCCCTGTGAAAGATGTGCTCCTACGCCCATGGATGTTACGCATGTCTTCTGTAAACAGTACTCACTTTCTGATGTCTCGTTTGTCTGGAAGTCCTGCTGACTGATGATGCCTTCGATGACTTCATCCGCATCCACTCTTGTGTTGTCTAGTCTTCTCTGTGACTCTTCCGCCTCTGCAAGTTTCTATATAGATCCAAAACAAGATTTTAAAAAAAGAATAACATGGTTGCAAAGATAATTAAGACTAACAGGGCAGAAAGGAAAGGCAGCAGCTCACAAAAGATGGTCAATGATTTGGACGATGCCTTTGATGACTTTGTCAGCATCAATGTCCAGTTTTCTCTACGGCTTTTCTGCTCTTCTGCAAGTTTCTATATAAATATGCAACCAGAGTAAAATGAAAAAAAACAGAGTAATAATCAAAAGAAGATGGTTATAATTATAATAACTTCTTCCAAAAAGTTTCTTTCTAAATATACCATCTGAAAAATAATACAGTTAAGTACAGTAACAATGATTAGAATGCTTCTGCCTAAATACGGTTCTCATGCATGCAGTATACATAGCTTTAACGGGATCTAGTAACGCTGTTGGCATATATGCAAAAATTGATGAATGGTTGATAAAATGTGCATTTTTGTGATCTGATATGTCCACTAATTAATGTGCGAACATTTTCACATTAAATGGATTTTATATGGCTGAGTAAGGAGCGAAAATGAAAAGTGATATTCGCTAACTCATAGCACTGACTTTGTACACAGTTATAACTGTCCAGTGGATAATACAAAATCTGAACACTTCAATCGTAAGTATCTTTTTAACAAAAGGGAAATTTAAAAAACCAAAACCTGTTCCATGCTCCTATTGTACGAACACAACAAGGTATGAGAGAACCACTAGAATTCTAAATAAGTTTAGTTGATTTAGACAATGTTACTAGATCCCTTTAAGGACAAGACCCATACGTACTCTTCTCCTCTCGTTGGTTCCCATCCCCCTCCACGCATCCTTTGGCTGCTCTTTGTTCTCGGGAAGGTCTGTCAGGCTCGTGGCGCTCGAGAAGTGCTCTGTGAATCCACCGGACGACGACACCGAATGCGTACTGCTGTAGCCGCTTGCTCGCGACTGCTGCGAGTTGTAGCTTGACGAGCGCGAGTGACCCTGCTCAAAATTCTCCTCCGTTATCCTGGGTTCTGCCGGATCGGGCTGGGAAACTAGACCTGAGGGTTAAGTGAGAGAAATTTGTTAAAACTGCAAGTGGGATATACTACAGACAGAAAGATAGACAGAGAGATAGATATATAGACAGTGTGGGCTGCTGTAGACATTCGCCCATGACTGCAGCGAGTTGTAGCTTGACGAGCGCGAGTGACCCTGCTCAAAATTCTCCTCCGATATCTTGGGCTCCGATGGATCGGGCTGGGAAACTAAACCTGGAAGAGAAGAGAGAATGGATGGTAAAACCATGAGAGTGATATACTAGTCTATAGACAGAAATATAGCGACCCAATGCTGACCCAAAGCCGTTCGCCCGCAACTGCTGCAAGTTGTAGCTTGATGAGCGCTTGTGACGGACTTTACTTGAAAATCTCCTTTGAGATCTATGGGGCACTGAGTTATCAGGCTGGGAGACATTGCCATGAGGAAACAAGACATACAACAATCTTTCGCATGTTTTTCTATTCTTGTATATAATCTTTTAGGTGAACAAAAAATTTTACTCCAACATTTGTACATTGTAAATGAAATAACTGAATCGTACAAATGTAATTAGTGAGATGTGCTTTAATAATTCAAACTAAACATTTGTTAATCAATTCATGTATGCATCTGAACCAGCTCAAACTAGTTCAACTGTGGTGGCACAACGATATAACTTGGGTCCGCGCAACGCAGCCCCCTCAGTCAGCTTGACAAAGGCCAGCGGAAGCGGCCAAAACATTGCTCTCTAGCATTGTAATAACATTGTGAGTCAACAGGCAATTAATTATACTCAAGATGTATGCAATTAAACACCAACTGTATTTACCTGATCCAATCAGTGTTGTTCTGTGCTTTGTATTGCCTTTACTTCTGCTGCTGTTGTTTGAGGTTATGCTGCCTCCCCTCGTCAGGTCGTCACCATTCCTGCTGGCCAGACTGCCGAAGAGAAGTGTGTCTCGTTGCGTCTCACCCGGGATTTGATGCTGCTTGAAATCGGGTCTGTATTGATGAAATTAAAATAATACAAACTGTAAAATATACACAAATAAAAGGAAATAAATGAATTATGAAACATTATCATGATCCCTCTAGTCAGATCATCTATATTGCTGCTGGCCAGACCAGTTGCCAAAGATCTCACTGAATTTCATCCAGGATTTGATGCTGCTTGAAATTTTGCTCTGTATTGATGAAAAGACAATAAAAAAAATCGTTACTTGACAAATAAAACCGTCAAACCTGTCTTAGTGGCCACCTGTCTATAGCAGCCAACCTGCCTATAGAGGGATCACCAAAAGTGATCTCCTGCAGGGAAAAACAATTTGTTAAGGAACCTGTCAAAAGAGGTCACCTGTCTACAGTAGCCACTTTTCTTGTTTCCCTAAATTGAACACTACACGTATACGGGTCATTCTTCGATAAGTGTATAGTTTTGCGTCCCGCTACTTTGGTGTCGCATAGAAAAAAAATTAAAGCTTTTTTGTTGTTATCTCTTTGTTTTGACTTACAAGTAAGTAAAAAATCAACTAATACAAAAAAAAGTAAAGTGATAACTCTTATACTTTTTTTTATATTATTTTTTTTAATGTTCCACCCCCCTCAAACTCGCATGTCACGATGGCATCATGTAAAAATATCATAATATAGCATTTCAAAAAAGATGCATATTTTTTGTCCTAATATACCTTAATAAATTCAATTCTATGAGTTGACTACGAATACCAAGATTAAATACGCACACATGCAATGATTAAAAAGAAAAAAAGAAAAAAGGAATCTGTTTTGTGTGTCCCGATGTTTTGCGTCATCTCCGTCACGCATTTTGAGTCCGTCATCTACGGTACAAAAATATGCTAAATTTGAGTGATCGTGGTGGCAACATGTCGGGTGACTAGGTAGTAGAAAGAAGAGACACGTTTTTTCCCCGGTCTATAGGTAAGTAACATTGTTTTTTTGAGATCTTTGTCAAAAACCAGGTCCGTACCTTTATTAAGCGTCATCTCCGAACGCTTGATATTAGCTAGATAAAGATATTAGATTGAATTTCTAATCATTTGTATGAATGTGCCCGCGGAACAACTATACAACACCGTCGCTTATTTGTATTGCATACATTGCTATAAGCTATCAGCGATTTAAATGTGTCTGAATGTCATCTCCGTCACGCATCATCTCCGTCACGTTTTTTTCGTGACGGAGATGATGATTATCATCTCCGAACGATTGATATTAGCTAGATAAAGATGTTAGATTGAATTTCTAATCATTTGTATGAATGTGCCCACGGAACAACCATACATCACTATCGCTCATTTGTATTAAATACATTGCCATTAGCTATCGGCGCTTTAAATGTGTCTGATAGTCATCTCCGTCACGCGTCATCTCCGTCACGGCTCTTTTGTGACTGAGATGATGAGTTTTAGTTGGATTGTCAACTCGGTTAATTGACACACAATGTTGTTCAAAATTGACAAATATTCTATGACAAAGCTTAGTTTGCATGAATTTTAGATTATTATATAACATGTGATTATAATGTATTCTTAAACATGTTAAATACACGCTTCAGTCATTTCCGTCACGCTTCAGTCATCTCCGTCACGCTGAGTTCAAATGCATAAATTTCAACAAAGATTAAACTCTGGTAAAAAATATTTGTATTGGTATTTTTAGCGATCTATTTACTCATAATCATGTACCTCTCTTCATCCTAATTTCCTGAGAAAATTTCATCACACTGATTGAAAGCAAAACTATTTGGCAAAATTCACTATTTATTCAGCAAGGCAAGTATAAATGGTGGCTCTAGAGAAAAAAATGTGATTATGGTTGACCAATGTTTTTTTTTTCTTTTCTCAGTCACCCTTTCTTTCCAAACAAAGATTGAATAAGAAGTGAATTATGTTCTTCAGATAAAATGCGACGATCTAGATGTGCAAAAATGTTGTGACGGAGATGACGCATTAACAGTGTACATGTTAATAAAACCCCCCAAAATACTACATAGCCCCATTAAAGATCGCGCCAAACAATATTTCCCTAATCTACAGATGTTAACATATATTAAACACACAGAAAGAAAGTGGAGAAACAGTTTTGATTTTCACGACCTCACGATGGTCGAAAATATACACTTATCGAAGAATGACCCATGTATGAATGTCATTGCTATTTCTGCTTTCAAGGCTGTCAAGAGACATTTTTGAGAAAATGTCAATGCTGCCTGAAATCCTGAAGTCTGCAGCAACTACAACAAATAATTAAAACAAAAAAATGTAAAAGAAAGATTATTATAAAGACGCAGTAAAAGATGTTATGCTGCCCCCTCTAGTCAGGTTGTTGCATTCCCATTGACCAGACTGCCGAAGAACAGAATTGTCTTCCTAATTCATTTTTTGCCGATGGGGGGGGGGGGGGGGGGGGGGGGGGCACGTTCCTTCAGCTACGCCATTGCATCCTTCAATAACATTTCATTCACATACTGGTAACCTTCACATCCAGATTGATTTCTTAAAGTTCTTATCTAATCATAACAATTTGTCAAAGGTTGAGGGTAGTTCGAAAAACACTTCAACTCCTCGTTCCCTCATTAGTGCTTCGGGGGAGGAAGGTGTGGTGTCCAATTGTGCAAATGACGGAGTGGACGAACGAACAAACAAACTTGCGATGTGTTGCCATGCCAATCAAAGAATGGTAAGTGTTGGGAGCCCATGGGGACAGATTTAAATCAACAGTTCTTCAAACGGACTGAAACAAAATAAATATTGTTCATGCTGGCTTGGTCAGCCAAGAGGGTAAAAAAATTTGCCTGAAGAAAAATTTAGTGACCCGATTATAATCATCTGGTTTAAGTTTTTCTGACCTGCAAAATACTGGGATTTATCATTCTAACACTTTTTAATTTGCAGTAGATTTGGGAATAGTCTTTATTATACATATATATATTAATAAGTTGATTTTGGCTAAATTGAGTTCGGCATGCTGTATTGCAGGTCTGAAACTCCTATGTGAGACCAAATGTTTAGATAAAACGGATGTCTTATTTAAAGAATATTGGGGGGGGGGGGGGGGGGGGCCTTTCGATACTTTCATGGGTCATGTATATTTGTGAAAGGGCCATGGCTGCAGCAGAACCAGAAGCTCAGACAAAACTAGAATAGTTCATTCAGTCTCCAGACGTGAATTATTTTGCCCATGTTTCATTGAACGGTAAAATAGTACCATAACCATTTCAAGACTATAAAAATATACACTCTACAGTATTTTATTGTGTTATGACATTCATTCTTCATAGAACCCAGACCACGTATACATTTGGGGGACTAGTCCTGAATGGGTTAGCTATAGCCTTGCATATTTGCCACCCACTCATTTCAAAGGAAGCATTCTTTTATTTAGAAAACAGACAAAAAAAAAAAAATATTATGAGTTCCTAATGACCCATGCAACTCTCAAAATGACTTTGCCAAAATATGCCTGCAGCAAAAAGAATCTTGATTCTTCAAATCTATTTTTCTGTTCTATGGGGGAAAAAAAAGAGAAGGATCAAGAAAATATGGAGAGATCTTGTTTGCCTTGTCTGAAGCTCAATAATGGCTATGTCTGCACCCATTTATACCATGTTCACATCTAGGTTTCTTGATTTGGAATATGAGGTATGAATATCTATATTGCAGGACTCGTTACTAGCACTTGCCTGCTTGCCCAGGGCAAGTAAAAAATTGGTGTCTGGCAAGTAAAATTTCATAAATCGTCTAGTTTGCTTGCCTGATCGGGCAACTAAATAACTGTTCAACTACGAGAGAACAATGTAATTTCATACGTGTTAATCTCATCTAGAAGTAAGAGGGCAAGTCAATTTGATATTGGAGGGGGTACAATTTCAAAATACTTGAATACCTGAATGGTTCAATATTTTTTTTTTTAAAAGAAGAAAAATTCAGACTAAATTGAAACCATTTCACACAGTTTTCGATATGAAAAGGGTTCAATATGCATTAGCGTGACAAGATCAATGACAACAGGATTGCAGTCTCTTTCTTCTTTTTTTTCATTCAATTATTCAAGCATTTTATCATGCAGCTTATTATGATTTTATTTACAAACAGGTTGACATATTAGACTGAGTTCAGTCTCGGGCCATGCATTCTCTCAAATTCCATTTTTGGCTTGGATGCTTTTGAAGATTTGAATAATTGGAAGACTGCGAAGACGAGTTCAATTACCTTGAGTCGAAACGTGCTGGAAAAGTTTGGGAGGGTTATATGTTTGATATCAAATAAAACAAAATTTGTAGATATAAAGAGACAAAAAAAGTTCTTAGTCAGCACTTTGAATGACCCAGACGGTGATATTCTTTCTAAATTATCTTGAAAACAAAAGGCAAATTTTAGACCATTTCATGAACCATTAGATATAAAAAGGGGTTCAATGCATTAGCATCTGAGATCATGGACAACAGTAGGATTGCAATCTCTTTTTCCTCCTTCTTTTTTGCTTCCCTTCAGTAATTCAAGCACTTTATCATGCATCTAATTATGACTTTATTTATAAATAAACAATTTGACATACAATTTAATAGACAAGTTCAGTCTCAGGCCATGTATTCTCTCAAATTCAATTTTTGGCTTTGATGCTTTCTAAAAATGTGAATAATTGGAAAGACTGAAGACGAGTTCAATTACCTGGAGTTGAAACGTGCTGGAATAGTTTGGGAGGGTTATGTTTGATATTAAATAAAACAACATTGTGGATAAGAGCAAACAAAGAAGGTCTGTAGTCAGCACTTTGAATGACCCAGACAGTGACATGCTTTATAGAATAAGAAGCAAATTGGAGTCTATATCTAGGTTGTATGTCTTTTATGGGAATGAAATGAATTCAATACTGAAATAGTCCTTTTAACCCGTTGCTTACGGGAACCGGGTGGGCTATGTACAAAGTCTATGGGGATTTCAGAATCTCGCAGTGAACGGGTTAATAGTGCAAGATCTCCAACAACCACAATATTAAAGAATATTATGAAGATTTTTTTTTTAAATTGGCATATCAATATAGATCGAGCTAGATTGAGATAAAATTTGGGTGATCAATAACCATTTAACAGGTCATTTACCTATTATCTATTACCTAATCTAGTAATGTGTAATACCTAAAGAGGGGACTACCACGCAAAGAACACTAGTTATATGTTTCAATACCGTTGTTTGATATTAAATCTATTATATTAATACGGGTAGCTTCAACCCCCCAAATGTGTCCCACTCGAGATATCCTCACCCCGAGAATTCGGCGACTCCCCGACCGTCGGGATCGAAGGATATACGTTTTGCGGAGGACAATAAGGTATTCCCGAGTCGCTCTCGCCCCGTGGTCGTCCTCCAGATCGAAGAAAAGGGAAAGTCAGCAATGCGGTTGCTCAAGTTAAGGCGCCGAGCATTGATTAACGATTTACACACTCAAATTTATTTGACGAACATAAAACGGAGTCGATAAAGCGAATATTATATTGAGAAACCGTTTTAGATATAACATGTTGCAAAACTACCCAGGTTTTGATAAATATAAATATTTATATTACGCGGATGGTATGTTAATGATCGCTATTGCCGATTGGCATCGTTGGCACCGATTGGCAACGACAAAATGACGACAACTTCAATTTAGCTGCGCTCATACCACGCATGCAGTAATACTCCGTGCCTGTACAACCGTGTACATGTCATGGAATCATCTTAATCCCCCCCCCCCCCCCCCCCCCCCCCCACCCTATCGCGGGAGTTTGTTTGCACAGCTCTCTGACCGCTGACCCATTGAAGTATGTCCACGTTAGTGGTATAAGTTTAAAGTTGCTGACCACACAATTCTATAATCGCGCCCACGTGTGGCAAGATGTATTAAGCCATCCACGAATATAGCTCTACCAGTACCAGAGAAGACGCTGGGGTGAGGGGGGGGGGGGGGGGGGGGGCTGAATAGATGGGGGGGGGGGGGGTATCTATACTCATTTATTATGCAATGCATGTATATACGGCTTCTATTCCCTTCAAAGGTATATATCATCGGGTTTCACAGATATGAATTGTTTAGGGGACACGACGGGTTATGTGTCATGCAGGCAATTGGAGACACGGGGGGGGGGGGGGGGAGGGGGTGTGGGGGCAGCGGCGAGTGCATGTTGTATTTGATTAGTTTGTCATGCATACAATTTCATCATATTTTCATAATTATTATTGTTAATTGGAAAACGGGAGAAGGCGATCACCTACTAACTTCGCAATAAAAGAGAAAACAACGAAAACGTATCGAGTGCATGTTGTATTTGATTAGTTTGTCATGCATGCAATTTCATCATAATTATTTTCATTATTATTATTGTTAACATTTAAACAGAGTGTACCGGGGATTTCCGATGGGTCGGGTTTATCATGTTCACTGAAAGGATGTATCGCAATGACATGTGCATATATAAGAGCGGGGTAAAACCGCCCATGTCTCTTTCATCTTTTAACCATGTGGATAGGGACGTTTCAATTATTTTCTGGGTCGTTGTACTATTAAAATCGACATGGCTTTTCTCTGACTAAAAAAACCTCGCGGATTTCCGCGGGTGCCGCTAGTTCATAAATAATACAATTAATCACCAAAACTTACGGAACCAACAGGGCCTCATGGTTCCATGCGCAAACGTCTGCGAGAGATATAATTAGATGGTTCTCTTCTGCAGACCCATCATGAACACATACTTTAGTATGGAAATGAGTTTTTCAATTTTGTAATTAGTCTGGAAACCTATTTTTTCTGAACTTTTTGTGGAATAAACTACTAAAATAAAGTTCATTTATAAGAATATTGATTTTGGTGTTGGTTCCAAGGGCTCAAAATAAGCACTGGACAGCGCCACTAACCGAAAATGAGCTTTGGACCACCAAAATATAATTCATGCGCAATTCTACTTGCCCAATCGGGCAACCAAATACAACATTATTTCTCTGTTTTGGGCCATTCAAAATTCAGTTTCAGACAATCAAAGCTTGTCAGATAAGTCTCGATTTAACCAAGGAGGTACATGTACTATGACTAGTACCTCCTTGATTTAACTTGCCCGGACAGAGTCAAGATGGAAATAATTTTTGTAAAGAGTTTATTTCTAGTCCTAGCTGATGGAGGCTTTCCAACCATGCACAGTCAGTCAGTCAGTTAGTGGTAGCCTCTCTATAACAGCCACCTGACTGTAGTGACCACTTATTTTGTAATCCATAGTCATTTAAATACCTATATACATTATCCACCTGGCTATAGAGGCCACCTCCCTAAAGTGGTCACTGTAGACAGGTTTATCTGTATGAAGACTATCTATATAGGAATTTCCATGACCCAGGAATAAATGGGTTAACATACAAACAAACAACAGCTGGAGGGAAGGAAAGGAGACACACCCACGCAACTTGGATTGAGCCATGCTCACAACAAAGAGGGGAGTGGCATAAAATAAAAACACATTTTAACCCATTAAAGGGATCTAGTAACATTGTCTGAATCCTCAAAACTTACTTATACGTAGAACTCTACCGGTTCTCACATACCTCGCTGTATCCGTATTAACCAATAGAAGCATGCAACATGTTTTTGTTTTCTGCTTTGCTCTTTCGTTATAAAGATATTTATGATTTAAGAGTTCAGATTTTTAATTCTCCATGGGCAAATGAGAACTGTGTACAAATTTATTGCATTGAGTTTTAATAGCAAATATCACTTCACTTTTTTGGTTATTACTCGGTCCTATGACATTCATTAACCATGGAATTTTCATACATCTCTTAGTACCAGATGATCAGAACACAGAAATTTATACAAATTGTATCAATCCTTATCAGTTCTTGCACATAGTATGTCAACAAAGTTACTACACGTAGATCCCTTTAATGACAATCTGATTTTGTTATTACAAGAAAGCTGATATTTACCTCAATGGTAAATATCATGCATTCTCCATTTTACCGAGCCTGGGTATTATCGCAACCAAAGCTAAAAGGGTTAATATCATTTGTTAACATAAACAACTGCAAATGATTTAGCCATATGTGCACAGCAGCATCAAAAGAGAGGAATAGAACATACCATCTAAATACTATTGACGGAAAACAACTTTTTAAAATGTGCCTTAAATTTGTTTTGTTTTTTCATGATATTTGTAGAATTGTCGCCTTTGTCGGTGAGTTCAAAGAGCCAAATATGGATTGTCTGTGCATGTGTTTTCGCTTGACTCTGGAGAGAAAAAAGTAGTAACATTCTATGACATTTTGTTTACATTTTTCTCCACAAAAATGGTGCACATTTGATAACAATAATTGTGAATGTCTACATGAAAAATGTTTAATGTTTTTTTGTTTTGTTTTTACCAAAAAGAAAGTTTTGCTATAAATGTGTAAATGCCAAATGTGTGAAAAAATCAAGACTGTCAGTTTGTCACGAAAATGAGATTTCAAGCCCTAATTTTTTCAGGCAAGCTGTTAACTTACATTTTCTTTCATATAAGACAATAACCTCGCGAATTTTGAAATTTGGCTTGCAAAAGGCGGACACTCCCTTTAAAGACTACATTAAAATAAATAAATAAAATTTTTCTGGCCCAAGGCTTATTTTTTGTGGCACGAGAGCACTTTTGACAATTTGAGCCCTGACTTCAAGATAAGTCCTGACGATTTCCTTATTGGTACTAAATGGGAATCTGACAACACATGTTACTAGTAAGACAAGACATTCTTCAAGTTCCCAGATAAAACACACAAGAAGGCCAAATGTTATCAGAAGAACACACAGTACATTGATAACTGATAAGTAAGCTATGTCGTCCTTTGATCTGTAAACTAAGCATCAGCTCCTTGACAAGTTTGCTCCACATTTGCTCTGACACTATTATTATTTTTCATAAACAATCATTCCAAACCCTCACATCAATCCTAACCCTAACAACAATCCTAATAAATGAATAATTAAAATAGTGCATTCCCAATGAGATTTAAAATAAAGCTCCTTGCAATTCAATAACATATATAACAGGAAAATTTTATGGAAAAAATTGTAAAATTAGCGATATGGTATTACAAGTTAGAAAATGAGGGGAAATTACCACAAATAGACTAATCAAACAATACAAACAAAAAGATTTACCCCAAGCATTATTCATTCTGCAAATATTAAATTACAAAGATCCGGGTCAATAGTAAAAGAGGTCTATACAAACTGAGTAAGGATCAGTAATGGAGGAAATATAAACTTAAAAAGCATGAATCCATACCAATTTTGAACTAATAATACACAAAACTTCAAATCAATTGTTGTACTAGTGTAGATCACAAGTATTTTACAGCCACCTAGCAAACAATAGAAACATAGACTTATATATCTATAATTCAAACAGATGGAAGGTATAAAACAACATAAAAACAAACATATCCTAATTTAAATGATTTCCCTTAAGCAAACACAAAACTTATGTAATGATATCTGTATGAATTGTATACTTCACCTTTGAAGTTTAAATATAACCATGCAGAGAGATATAGTACAACAATATGAGTAGCATGCCAACATTATGGTTATGGAGCATGCCTTTTAATACAAAAATTATTTAGATGTTATGTAATCATTTCCTCTTTACAGTAGAATTACCTCCAATGTAATTTGGGATACATTATACTTGTCTGCTAGTAGTCTAGAATGGATAATACATGCACAATTAGTCATTATGACCTCATTAATTTTCCATTCATGCAAAATCAATGCTATTTAAATTTGATTAACATTTTATTAATCAAGTAATGACACATAGTTGTGACTCATCAAAATTAGCATGAACAATGCTCGACAATAATAGACAACAATGAACATCAAGTGCATAATGTATGTACCGCCAAAGACAACCACAACAAATTCAATAAGTTGGGATTTTAGTAGACAATAATTCATGGTACACATGATTGTTTAGTAAATAATACCGATAAATGCTATTCAATTTATACAACTCAGCCGACCACAACTATTCTAACATGTAAACCAAAGTGAAAAGACCATAATATATATTTCTAACTGCAGTATAATAGCAATAATTGGTAATTTGTGACAGATTATTAATGTCATTATTCATTGTCCATACATATACTGTATGTATATATCCATAGTCTACTTATCAAGACAGTGATCATTATTTAAGATTTTAATAGATTCTTAAACTATCCTAAAGATCTGTTGAGGGGGTTACGATGAGATGTGCTAATAATTTATTACTGTTTAAACCATTCCTTAACTCATAACTCTCTTTGGTCTTCAACAAAATAGATCATGATCTATAAGACGTAGGGTGTTGTCTACTACATTATTTTTTCCATAAATAGTATGAATATACATGCACGATGTTAGGAGTGGCCCAATGGGTTCTATACATGTCTTCCCATATCCTAACCAAAGCACACTAATCCACCCATAAAACATTACTTCCTTCAACTCCACATTACACAAATTGTCCATTTCCACACTTTTGTGCAATTCCAGCTCAAAGGATGAGCTAAAATATCCCGAGCTAACACAAAGCCACCTAATCTATATGTAGCAACGAGGGGGAATGCAGAACGCCCTAAACAATCAACAATGAGGTATAAAAAGATTTCACAAAACTCGATAACTTTCTTCTTACAAATCCATCTTCATACCTCTAAATCTTGTCTCTTTATAAATGTTACCACCTTTCAAATAAAACTACATCACTCACTTATGGGCAGAAAGGAAAATACAAACATTATATTCATCAGGTTTAAAGGTACATTAGAGAGAAATTCAAATAAGTTCAGAAAAGGCTTAAATAATTAAAAATAATTCATTTAACAAGCATGATGATGCTATCATAAAATATCAAGACATTTCTTTAATTCTAAAGCTCCCAGTGCATCAAAATTTGATTCTCTCTGGTTAATTAAGGATTCAAGAAACCCTGAACTGACCTTGAATTTAAGGATACTTTTATATATACATGTACAAGTAAAACCACAAAAACAAAAACACCTCTTCAAAAATGCAACTTGACCTAAAATAGAACACATCCATCAGTGGGTGTTAGGCTGTTAGTGGCATGGCCTATAATTCAATCTATTTGTGGTAAGTCGCATTAGCGCCTTCCTATATTTAATATTGGCGATCCGCCACATCTATATGCCTACATGATATGCCAAGTATTCATGTATTTTTACGTGTAATCAAGACCATCACATTCATGCAAATGTAATTTCAGACTTTGCGAAACATAATCTACAAATGTATCACTTTTTATTTCTCCATAGGGTGGTCTTTATAGACAGGTTTGGCTGTACATCGTTAAACTTGTCTATCATAGGTTTGATCTTTCTTCACATTTACCCCCTTATAAATTTTCTATAGGACAGAAGTGATATTAAATAAAATTGTGTTATTTATCAAATTTAACTAACATATATTTGAGAGATCTATTAAAAATGAGCTGAAATTTATATCATAAATTGATTGTACCAGATGCAAAATTTTTCCTGAATAATGTGTTGCTAAAGCCTGCGTCACAAATCAAACGGTCCCCGGCCGAATTTATAGATCGCCAGACCGGATTTCAAATCCGCAATGGAGTCGAGCGTATTTTTCGCTACCCTGTCACATATTGGATGGGGCTCGGACGAATTCAATGATCAGAAATCTAGCGCCAATCAGTAAACAAAAGGAGTCTGGCGAAAATCGCTGAAATTGGGAGCAGGTTTCGGTGCCCTGCAAACGTCGGCCGACCCTTAAAAAACGCGGCGGAGCCCGGAGTGATCGAGCTTACACCGGCCGTATTCCTGGCGATAATGCCCTTTTGAGCTCGCAGAGAAGTCGGGCGGGCTCCATTTTTTTACATTTTTGACGGCCCTTTACGAATTCAGAATTTTCTAAAGACCATCATAGGGAAACAGTGGTCTTTATATCACAATGCTCCATGTAGGAAGACAAGATGAATGGTCATTGACCCGTTCAAGACTGAGTTTGGTATAACATGCGTTCTCCATAGATTCCAGCCAGAGCATTTTCGGGACCAGATCTGAACGGGTTAAAGATGCGTCTTTCTACACAGGTACCGAGCATGAAGGCTTAGCGGTTAGAGTGTCCGCCTCATGCACGGGAGGTCCCGGGTTCGAACCCAGACCGGGTCATACCAAAGACTTTAAAAATGGTACCTTCTGCTTTTCAGCCAGACACTCGGCATTTATAGAATGGAGAAGGGAAAGTTAATCACACGAGTTACCAGAGGACTAGCCCCCTTCTGTAACTTTCGCTACATTTAGTAGACGTGTGGCCTAGGGCTATTGAAACGGAGATAGGCGCCGCCTTATGTGCCAACATTGGTACGGGAAAGACTTTAACTTTTTAAAACTTTCTACACAGGTGGTCGGTAGAGCAGGTTTGACTTTTTAAAGGGCTCTAGTAACATCGTCCAAATCCTCACGATCCAATTGGAATTCTAGCGGTTCCCTCATACTTTGTTGTATTTGTATGAACAATAGAAGCATGGGACAGGTTTGGGTTTTTTGAATTTCCCTTTCGTTAAGACATTTACGGTTGAAGTGTTCAGATGTTAAACTATCCACTGGACAGTCGTAACCGTGTGCAAAGTCAGTGCAATGAGTAAGTGAATATCACTTTGCATTTTTGCTCATTACTCGGCCATATAACGGCCATTTAACTTGCAATTTTCACGCAATACTCAGTGGTCATATCTTATAACAACAGCATACATGTACATTGTATCAACCATTCATCACTTTGTGCACATGTCAACAAAGTTAGTATCTATCCCTTTAATTGAAATACATTTGTGGCAAGATACATTAGTGTCTGTCTACCCATTATCCTATTATAACTCTGTCAATCTGCCACACATATAAGCCTGCTAGCTATCTTTAGAATCTCAGCATGCACATATGTAATACAATCATCGCATTCATGCAAATGTCAATTGACTTTGAGTAATCCATAATGCATGTGTCATAAAAAAAAATTTTAGTTTGATTAATATCGCACATAACATTTCTTTGCATTATTTCATTTATTTCTACATGAAGACATGTATACCAGCATAAAAACCAGGATTTAATCTCACCTAAAATCAACATTAATGTTTATAATTGTTGTTTGGTAAAGGAGTCGGGCGCCAAGTCTCTTTCTGTACTTCTGAGATAAGCATGTTTAAAGCCAAATTTTCGTTTTGTGAAAATTACCAAAAATAACTTTATTGGCCAAACTAATTGATTAGTATTGTTGAATAATTGTTTAGTATTGTTGAAATGGTATGTATAACAAAGGGCTTGTGTGGAAAAATCTAAACCTTAGTATCATTAAATTAAGAAATATCTATTAGCTAAATCATGCCGCTGACATTGGGCCTAAATTCACCATCAGTTTGGCCCGTTACGCCGGTGTAGCTATACGATAATCCTCGTCCGGAGCGCACATGGTCGAAGATTCACCATCTAGGCATTGCCCGCAGCCGCGAACATGTGGCTTAATTCTATCAGCGGCTGATAGTTTTAATTTCTAACATTTTATTGCTCAAATATTCAATTTCAGCACAGTTATATTCTTTCACATGGTTGTTGAAAAAAGGAATTTTTTTCATTTTTTGTGGGTGGGGCGTTTCCCAGTACTGTCATTTGGCTTTAAAGTTTGAAAGCCATGTAGAAACTACATGTAGCTGAGTATATTTCTCTTTTATATTTTGAATGAATATTCCCATAATTAGGCATAATTATTATCAGAAAATGTTGCATCACATAGTGGAGACTCTGACCTACCAGATGATATGCATTTCAATTTAGCAAAAATTCCACTCAGAATTTAGATTCAGACAATTCAGAATAGCAAGATTTTGAGATGTGTTAGATCAGATCCAATAGTCTGACAAAGAACTGAAAGAAGACTACTGCCCATATTCATAGAAGCCTGCTACATGTAGTTTCATGCTAAGTCTATTTTGGATGATGTTGCTACATTTACAGTGTAGCCAACAATTATTTGGACACCCTGAAAAATAGGAAACTAACTATTTTGATAATTTTTCAAAAATGGTCTTATAAATATTTTATCTTGATTTCAACAAAGTAGCATCAAATAAACACATACAATGAATTTTAGGCAGCTTTTTACCAAACATTTTCTTCAAAATTTGTTCTAGCATCATTTATTATTAAAGTGATTTTGTCAAGGTGTCCAAATAATTCTTGGCTACACTGTATGTATCAAACACACAGTCTTTCAGTTGCTAACTAGGATTACCTTAGTCAGTACCTAAGGCTAAACCAGCTAACTCTAACGGGGGACTAGGTAAACTGTTGATTATCATAGCACACTAAACTGTATTGTTTGAATGCACTTAAGAATATGGGCCTAGGTCAATAGTACGGCTTATAAGAGGATCCACTGACCGTTTCGCTGACACCAACTAATAACATAGCTTTGGAGATGTTTTCATACATGATGTATGACATTTTTTTCACGTAAATCAATGTGCAAATTGCAATGAGGGGCAATATTTTGATGTTAGAATATATTTATCAGGAGTCTGACGATGAAGACTAACACCAGGCAGACTCTGTAACCCAATAACATGGCTTTAGAGATGTTCTCTTATGACTCTTTTATCACGTTTATTACCAGCAAAGTGCTCTTAAAAATGATAAATGAGAAAACATCAAAGCTGTTCACCTTGGCTGGCTGCATGTCTAGGTGTATGTGTGTAGTTTAGGGTTTTATGATCGCTTGGTCCTCACTTATTTGGTCTACATGACTACATTGCCTTAAAATTCTATTTACCCAACTCCAAACATGACTCCAACTCTTATATTAACCATTACCTAGCCAGGGCTCGACACTCGCACTGGCCCGCTGGCCCGGGGCCAGTGAATTTGCACTTCAGGCCAGCAAAAATGTATAAAAGTTGTGCATTGGTGGCTTCATCCTGCATTGACCATTTTAAGTGATTAAGTCTGGTCCACAGCTTGGACTATTTTGATTCTATTTCAGTTTTTGATGTGAGAGGGTATGCACCCACTTTCAAGTGGAATGTACTACTACTACTACCCCCAAAGTGGTGCTTTGATGACAGCAACTTAACTGCCACTGGTAAGCGGAGAGTTCAGTTACCCCCTACCTGGGTGCATATCTGACTTCTCCTTTTTCAGCACATAAAAACTGATAAAATGAACTTTCAAAACAAAGTTCATTCATGCTATAAAAAAAATATGTTCTTTTGCCTTATTCCAAACTTTGGGTAAATACAAAATATTGATGATAAATTTGATTACGAGTATAAAAGCACCCCTAAACATTTGGGGTGCAAATAAGTCTCCCTTTCCTGCTGAAGAAAACTGTCACTATGAGTAAAATGAACTTCCAAGACAAAGTGCATTCAAGCAAGTAAAGACTATGTTCTATTGCCTTACTACAAACTTTCGGTTAAAAAAAACCCATAACATCACTGATCAATTTGTATTATAAGTGAAATAAACCTCTTGAACAAATGTCATCACTGCTAGTAATGGATCATTTGACTGTGTCCTAACACAAATGTTTATTTTATCTATTATTTTGTTGGGGAGATAATGTATTACTTTTTAACTTCATTTTGAAATTCTGTACCTTTTTCTGAAAACAGTGGAACCTCAATATAAAGAGTCCTGATACAACAAAACCCTCTTGTAGGAAGGTATTTACCGAGCATGGTGGCTTAGCGGTTAGAGTGTCCGACTCATGCACGGGAGGTCCCGGGTTCGAACCCAAACCGGGTCATACCAAAGACTTTTAAAATGGCACCTTCTGCCTTCTAGCCAGGCGCTCGGCATTTATAGAATGGAGAAGGGAAAGTTAATCACACGAGTTACCAGAGGACTGGCCCCCTTCTGTAGCTTTCGCTACATTTAGTAGACGTGTGGCCTAGGGCTAATGAATCGGAGATAGGCGCCGCCTTATTCGCCAACATTGGCACAGGAAGGACTTTAACTTTTTAAAGGAAGGTATTTACTGGTCTGAGCTACTTAAATATTCTTTTGTTTTTTACCCTGTTATAACCAGGTCATTTGCATGGTTCATAACTTCTTGTTATAATAAGATTTCACTGATCTATTAAAAACATTATAAAAGAATCAAAATAATAAACAAAACACAGAAAATAGTCTATTCTGTCTGGAATGCAGCGTATATCCGGTCTTAATGATAACACTCCATCATAGGATCGTACTTCCGATCTCTTTCAATTCAATTCACGATTTGTTATCCAAGCCACCTGTTTAACATATCAAGTTCCAATGTTTGAATAATAAAGTATTGATGACTGATACAGCAAATGCCTGTCAAAATGTCCTAGATGTATTCAGGCAGTGGTATTTCAGTATTTTCCAAAAATGTATAAATAATATGTTATAAAATAGAGTCAGAATAAGTTATTCCTATATACTGCACTTTCTTTAACTTTTGTTTTGTTGTTGGTAAAAATAGATGTCAATAGCAACATACTGGTGCATCGTTGGCTGTTTATGAACGGTGGGCATACATGAATACTGCAAATAGAAATATATTCTTGCTTGGGGTGCGCGAGCTCCCAGGTTTGAATCCCAGACAAGCCCCCAATTCTGTTACTATTGCTATGCATTGTCTACACCAAAATATGACCAACCAAGAAAACCTAACATCCAAATTGGACCAAAATGTCAAAACAATGTTGGAAGATGATATCAGATATTGTGATGCAACTTTGATTACACACCAAATCCGTGAGTTCATGTATGTACAATGCTATATTACTTATGAGAGAAAACACATTTAAGGATTATGAATATTTGTGACAACTTAAACTACAAATAAATTAATAAAGGAATTTAGTTTTACTCACGCTTTGAAACAAGGATCGCCAGACATTAATGACATTCCAATGTTAACCTGTAAAAAACAAAGAAAATGGGAAATTTAACATTAAATTCTACGTTGATTTAAATAAATGCAAACAACTCTGAAAATCAATTTTAAAAATCCAAAAAAAAAATCAATACTTGTTACAAACAAGTGAAAGGGGTTCAAACAAATATAAAATTAATGTTTTTGTGCGAAAAAGAGGAATGAAACATGAAACATTTAAACAAATATCTAATCTGTGATGTACTGTCGCTACGTGCTTCCTATAGCTTCAAATCAAAGATGTTTTTATAATGAAAGCTAGACATGTTTCCAGACAGCAGGTTCTAAGTCAAAAGGTGGAATGAATATGAAATAAGGAAAAACAATCGGCCTTTGTTTTGACATCACCCCCTTTATACAACTATAAATAATGTAGAAACACCTTGTACAGAATGACTTGAAAGTTAGCAAGATTTATGTGAATCTGCACAGCGTGTGAGGTGCCAACAATGTTGAATAAAATTATAATAAAAATATGAAACACAGAAAACATAATTTTAAATTTATTTTGTGTACCATCACCTGTATATCTTTAAATCAAAGAGATGTGCCCCTGACTGAATTAAAGCATTATATAAAGGCATTCAGACAGGATGTTTTGTGTAAAAAAAAATAGGATTGTGATTTCCACCTTTTCGTTGTAAATCACCAACCAAATGGCTGATTTCCATCTTTATTTTGTGTTTAAATATCTGATCTTGATGGGAAAGTTCCATCATAAATCACCCCTAGGTGAATTTTTCATTTCCCTTCCTCAGTCCATAAATCGCTCTCCCTCGTTTTAATGGTGTGATCAACTAATACCCCTTTCATAGTGCGCTGATTGTCATTGGATGCATCTGGACTCATCCGATGAAACGGCCACTACAAATGGTACAGAGGAGAAATATCAGGGGAAATAGCCGATAGAAAGAAGAGAAATAGGAGATGAAATTCTCCTCCTCCAGAGCAGGAGAAATTCTCTTTCTATAGGTGTGACTCCGATGAAACGCTGTGTTTGAATGGGTTTGGGAGAAAAACACCAATGAAATGGGTCAAAGATCATTACGCAATAATCCTTCTCACCCCAGTGAGTGAATTTCTCCGGCAGTATGAATGGCGCAATCGGTCAAGCATCGGTTTCACCTTTGTTTACAAAAGGTAAATTCTATCGGTATTTTCATCGGTGTGACACCGATAGAACCACTATGAAAAGGGTATCAATCTCCCAGTGTGGGTTGAAGCTCCTTGCAATTTTTTTTGTTGCAAGTTTATTCCCAGCACTGCATAATGTCTGCATTCATGGGCAACCATACTGTCATTTCGTTTCCATGCTATGCTTTGTTCGAACAGACAATACTAATTAATCGTGGGGTTTTCCCTTCTACCTAGCAAAATTATTAATTTCTGGTTATTGAATTATTGATTAATGCAGTATATACCAGATACAATTACTCTGTTCTTTTTCAAACAAGAGAAGAAAGGGGGAAAGAATAAAGCTGCGTTCCCATTAGAGCTAATAATGTATGTACATGATTTAATCTTTGACAAATATTTTGAGAGAAGAGTGTTCGCAAATTACATAAATAGATCTGACAGTAAATTTGCAAATAAATTGCCAACAAAATTATGACTTAAGTGAAATGTGAACAAAAGCCTGAATTGAATAACAAAATGTTCCCTCATCCAGGATATTTAACTATTCATGTACACACAGTTATATCTTGATCTTCAATTAAACTCAATTTCATAGATTTAAATCAATGTTGAGGGGGCTCAAATTGTATTTGACAGTAAATCTTTCAAAGAAGTAAAGAAGCCTGAACCAAATACCTAAAGGCCCAGTCACACAGAGCCACGAAATGCCATACGAATTGGTAAGAACTGGTACGAATGTAGAAATCGTGGGCATTCTTCATAATTCGTACTGGGTTCTCATTGGAGTCTCAGTTATTCGGGGCAGTTCTCCTCTATTCGGGGCAGTTCTCCTCTATTCGCGTGAGGGCCACGACCATTTTGAACTGTTCAAAACATTCGTGGCCAACTCAGGATTGAATTGTGATCGTAACGCATTCTTTCTGTGTTCGTACTGGTTCGTACCAATTCGTATGGCATTCGTGGCCCTGTGTGACTGGGCCTTAAATGTTCAGCTTCCAAGGGTACAATGCATGGTGAAGATTTGATCATGATCTTGGGAAACTAAAATGTACTTAGATAATCAACCTGTCAAACATGTTTAGGGGGGTATGTTTGCAAATTGTATCTGGACAGTAAATCTTTTAAACATGCTATGAAGAAAACAATTTAATATTATGAAGCGGGAGCCAAGTTGAATATCCAAGTGTTCGCCTACGATTAGCACAACTTGAATATCTTGAATATTAAACTAAATTGGGCGTGGATAATCAATCTGTCAATTATTATGAGTGGGTAACATAATTTCAAATTGTAACTGACAGTAAAATTTCAAATATACTGTGAAGAATATATTTAAAAACTTTGTAATATGTTATGGAGCAGTAGCCAAGTTGCAGGGATGCCAGTGGCAAATGGCTCTAGGGCCTGACAATTTGTGGAGACTCAAAATAATGCGTGCGAAGCGCACATCATGAGCGCAAGTCCCTTTAGCCGGGGTCCAGGGAATGCTTTAGGGCCCTGGAAGCTCTGGGGTTCCAGATGCTCTCTGGTGCAATTTGAGCCTATTTTGGGGATCATATCCCCTACAAAAAAATATATAATTTAAATTATAAAAAAATTAAAAAAAAAAAATTAAAAAAAATTAAATTATTATTATTATTTTTTTAAATTTATTTTTTAATTTTTTTTTTTTTTTTTTTGGGGGGGGGGGGGGGGGAACTCTGGCATCCCTGAAGTTGAATGTTAAAGGACAATGAAATCCAGACAAATTGTTGTATGCAATATAAGACACTAAATATAATGAATAGTCTCTGAAAATTTGAGCACAATCGGTCAAGAAATAAGAAAACTATGGCTCTTTGAAAAGAGCCATGTATTTCTTTGAGTGACTCAAATTGGCAACACACTCTGGCAAAGTTGTGGACAACTCCCCATACATTTTGTACACAAAATTTCAGTTTTGTTAAATTTTCTTAAAATTTATGTTTACCCTTCGTTCGAGTTCAACATATGTTTGGTAGAATGCTTTTATACATAACATATCATGAGTTGGGGGAATGGAAAAATGTGACTATGAAGAAAACTGTAAAAATTAGAACATTTGTGTACAAAACATATGGGGAGTTGTCCACACACTTATCAGAGTGCGTTACCAATTTGAGTTCCCCATAGGAATAAATGGACATCTTCAAAGAGCCGTAGTGTTCTTGTTTCTTACCCGATTATGCTCTAACTTTCAGAGATTATTCTTCTTAATCTCTTCAAGACTATGAAAGCAACATTTTGCTTGGGTTTCATTGCCCTTTAACCAAATGTTTGGCCTCTAAAGGCACGCGACAATGCATGTATACAACTCTATCTTGATGTGTGTAGTTAATCAATCTTCCATTATTTTGCTGGGGTAACATGTTTTCAAATCGTATCTGACAATAACATTTTAAAAGACACTGTGAAAAAAAGATTTCAGAATAAGAAAATTAGATTGTGAGCAAAGAAGCCTGAATAATATCTTAATGCAAAATGATTGCAAATCATTGTATCTGACAGTAAGATGTCTAAAGATACTCTGAAGAAAAAAAAAATTTACGAAAAGGAAAATTAGATTGTGAGCAGAGAAGCCAGAAGAATAATATCTTAAAGGGACTTAGTAACATTGTCCAAATACTCAAAATCCGATTGGAATTCTAGTGGTTCCCTCATACCTTGTTGTATAATTTTGGTATTATTAATAACAATAAAACCATGGGACAGGTTTTCCCGTTTCGTTAAAACGATATTAACGATCAAAGTGTTCAGATGTTACATTATCCACTGGATCGTCAAAACCGTGTACAAAGTGAGTTCAATGAGTTAGTGAATATCACTTTGCATTTTTGCTCATTACTCTGCCATATATAAACATCCATTTAACTTGAAATTGTCACACAACACCAAGTTGACATATCAGATAACAACAATATACATTTTATTAACCACGCATTTGCACTTGTCAACAAAGTTACTAGATTCCTTTAATACTGTTCCGTTGCCCAGGGTACGTAATTATGCATGCAGACGTCTTGATCTTGATCTTTCGAGGCGCGAAGCTACGTGCATAGAAGCTCATGGATGCTTGATGGAGCGTAAATCAACTGCTCTGACTTTCTCCTTAGAGTTCTCTCCAGGGCATAGTTATCCTTTGATTTTACTGAGCAATTCTTCATAATGTTTGACTTGCTTCATCCGATTGAGGGAATGAGCAGTTAGCAAGAGTTGGGGCTTGGAAAATTATGTTTGAAGTGGAAATTTCTCAGAGAAAAATTATGATTTGATGTGATGAGCTCTTCTTCATAATGTGAGACTTGTTTCATCCGAATGAGATAATGAGATGTTAGGAGTTTTGGCTTGGAAAATCATGTTTAATCAATGTATAAGCGGGCCCTGCCAATAAGCATTTGCATCTCTTGGGCCCGAATCATTCATAATTTTGTAACTATATAACTATATTTTAAACTTTGTATATATTATACATATTGTTTATGTTTGATTGAATAAACTGGAAATATAAGTGGAAAATTCCTCAAAAGAATTAATTTCATATTTTTTTCAGCTGATTTGAAAGTCTAGATGTTTTCTTCTATTATGAGATTTTCTATTACATTTGTTCATTGTACAACAAAATAAAAATTGATAGTTTGAATACAAATGTAAAGGTGTCATTTCCAAAGACATAATTGATGTTGTAAAAAATTTTTTTTTTTTTAAATCTATCAATCTCTCTATAGATCCTTTAGACAACATATCATGGTAAAAATAAATATTGTATGAATATTACATTACTTCTGAAAACTTATTTGACACTTCTTTCTTTAACAAAAAATCATTGTCATTCCTTTATCAACTGTCATTCCCAAACCAATGGTTATTTTCTCTTTTGAACAGGATTACCACATTAATTTGTAGTACTTCCCAAGAAAGACCAATACAGTCCTTTTAGAAACTGTCAATTTCCCATCCCCTTTCTACATGATGCTAGTGTAAACCAAGTTCTGTGAACCAGGGGGGAAATTAAAATGTATTTTTCGGGGGCTACTACTTTTCAAGCTCGCCTGCATGAAAATAACAGCATTTGTTTTGCATTGAACTCTATACAGATTTACAGGGGGTCTTTTATGACTTTCGGGGGCTCTTTTGGGCATTTCGGGGACTAAATTGCCCCGATCCCTTGTGTATTTGTTTTCACTGCTGTGAACAAAGGTTGGGTTCATCTGGTGGTTGACATCTTTGAACAGACGATAGCTATAATGTCACTGCATATCCCACATGCTGTGTGAATGTGTTTGCAGAATTTTACATTTCATCAACATTTATATAACTAAATCTAATAATATTTCATCTTGTTATGAAATGTGATGTCTGACATTGTCTGCATAATTTTCAAAAGGTCTTGATTCTTGAACTTTTTCAGACAGTTGAGCCATAAACTCAGCTGGACACAATGACAGATGCCAATTTGAGGTGACTTTATTCTCAATAAAGATTCTCATCAATAAAAGAGTCATGCCTGAGCAACTACTCGATGACAATCAACTGAGCAGTTATTCAATGACAATCCTCCGATTGCAATGGACAATAATGCACCAGCATAGTGTCAGTCAATACTGAAAGTAATGAGCTGAATAATTTGATTTTATAAGCTAGCCTGACACACATAATGAATGCACTGAAAGTATTTGAAGTATTTGATACATTACACAATGGCGGATGCCCAGGGTCATTTTTCACGCTTGTCTGATTTTCAATAGAAAACTCCCTCAACTTTCTGGCTATTTATCATTCTAAACAATGCTTCAATGGGCCCTTCTATAAAGGTACAGGTCTATTAAAGGGATCTAGTAACATTGTGAAGATCCACAAACTTACTTAGAACTACACATGTAGTTTATGGCCCGGTCAGATATCAACGGATATCGGAAACGTATGCCCAACAAATAGACAATTTGCGAAATTAAATTATCCGGTGATGAAAGTCGTCTCCATTGCTTCATGTACAAAACATAGAACAACGTACATCACCGGACAAGGAACGGACAAGAAACGTATAGAGCGCATGGAAAATTTAGCTCTCCGTTTGACATCCGTTTGCGCAATCCTTTGATATGTGACCGGGCTATTAGCAGTTCTCATATATCTGTATTTGTATTACCAATAGAAGCATGGAACAGCTTTTGATTTTCCAAATGTCAGTGGTCATATCAGATCACAGAATTTCACTTCTTATCAACCCCTACCTCAGTTTTTGCATATTTTAAACATTTAGTTACTAGATCCCTTTAATGTCCCATAGTTTCAGGAAGCCACACACACACACAAAATCTGTTTGTTTCCACTTACTAAGCAACCATATAAAAGAAGATAAATGTGCCATGAAAATGATATAAAACGGAAATTCTCAAACACAATGAAATTTTGTGCAATAAACGGCCTTAACAGATGTCTGCATAAATTATGTAGAGCAGTTTATTGGTAATATGATATTGTTGAAATTGTCACATCAAGGAAGCAAAATCCAACCTGTTAAATAACGAGTCACACCACACATGAAGTATATCCTTTTGCTGTTGTTTTTATCATCAGGGGCGTGAACATGCATAAAGAGTTGCAGAGAAGAGTTGTGATTAATCGCAAAGTTTCAAGTCGGAAAACATGCGCAATTGAGCCAATCAGATTTGGCACATTTAATGACTTGCAATTAATCGCAACTCTTTATGCAATACCCCCCCCCCCCCCCCCCCCCCCCTCTGTTCCTCTAAAGCAGGGGAGGAATTCGATTTTATTTTTCGAGGGCTACTTTTCAAACTTGCCTGCATGAAAATAACACTCCAAAATTTAATTTGCATTGAACTCTTTGCAATTTTTCCGGGGCTCTTTTATGACTTTCCGGAGCTCTTTTTTGGCATTTTCTGGGGACGAATTCGCCCTGAGCCCCCCCCCCCCCCCCCCCCCCGTGTATTTTTTCACTGCTCTAAAGTTCAATCTAGGCAAAGTTTGTCTCCGATCAAGTCTTGCAGTGTTTTGACTGACATATTCTGATACTCTGAATGGTACCTATTCAAATAGGATATGGGGGCATGACCCATTTATTCCAGGCAGTTCTTCACACTTGAGAGGCATAAACAAACAATGTTAGGGTTCACCAATAGGGCAATAAGAATGTGATTATGAACCCGTTCAGGACAGACTGGTTTTAAGGATTGGCATCAGCTACTTTTCCGTGAAAATATACATTCTAAAAAAAAAAATTAACTTGATAATGACAATTTTAACTAATTATTACTAATATGTTAGATCTATTTTAAAATGCAAAACCTCTAAGCACAGAAATTATTTGTGTGTGAGAGGCATTAGATTTCTTCACAATGCACCATTCATGAGGTAGTAAATACAATCCTTCTAAAAATAATAATAATAGATATTTATAGAGCGCAAATTGCAATGAGCCTCTAAGCGCTATAAAGATTCAATGTCCACACCCACAATTAACGCATTTAGACAGCTCAAAATGAATTTTGTCATGATGCAGAAGAGTAGAAAAGGGACATCACTCTACAACTATCTGTTTGGTAAGTTTATAAAAACCACAATAAAAGATATTATACAAATGGGTAGAAGTAAGGGTGTTGACCGAGTCCCGGGTCCCGCCAAAAAATGTCGAGTCCCGGGCGCAAAAATCGATACTCGATATCCCGAAAAAAAAGCAAAAAGTCCCCTTTTTGAACGCCCGAGTTATCTGCCCACTCTCATTTTCTTTTCATTACTTTTTCCCTCTTTGCTGTATTTTAGAAGATGATTTATTGTCATAAATGCGCTGCATTTTTGTCACTTGAATGAACATGTTTTCCCAGCGGCGTGACATGCCTATAGCGAAATCAACAAATGGATAAATTTCAGGTACCCGGGACTCGTCCGAAAAATTATCGCGAGTCCCGGGTAGTAAATATACCCGAAATCGACAGCCTTAGGTAGAAGAATCCCTGCATTCGCGTGTAAAAGTTTTTACTGATGCATTTTACTTAAATGCCTTTTACTGATGCATGGCTCACTTTAGTTTGATTTTCACATTTTTTGCGCCCATTTTATAAAACAAATGCTGCACAGGCATATTCTGTGGATCGGTAAGAATTGTCTGCACTCTTTTAACTTTGGAAATGGTCTAAAACCAACTCACTGCACTCGTGGGTTTACCATCTTACCATCCACTCAAGCCTGTGCATCATTTGTATATTGTTCTAAGAAATTCCTTTCTCAATGTGCACCAGGTAAAAAAAAAGCAATTACTCAACATTTTCCTTTTGATTTTTTGTTTTATAAGATCATCATTTCCAAAGGACATAACCAAACCATGACAATATATGCTTCAACACTTGTTGAGTGCCAGATCACATTTTAAGCCCATCATTTTTTCCCCCATTAAAGTCTAAAGATTATAATGGCCACATGACCACACTTTCGCAAGCTAAAAAACAATAAAATAGAGAAATTCCTTCACAATGTGCACCATGAAAAAAGGCATGTAACTCCACAGTTTTCCTTTGTTTCATAAGATTCCCTAAGGATATAATTATCCAAACGTGACTGCTGAGACAACACATACATGTACATGTAGCATCAATGTCAGAATGAAGAATGTTGTCTTTTACAAACTCTTTCAGTACCATTTGGTGCAACAAATTATTCTTCTATTGTTCTTCTACACCCAATTCATAATTTTCATCTATATACTGTACATCTTATGTTGAAATGTTCATGTTTTTCTTGCTGTGTGTAGATAATAATTAACTGCACCCTGATCACCTTGAAAAGGGTGGAATTGGCGCATTAGAAGCTTTCTATATACATATCATGATTATTATCCATTTGTCGACACCCATTTTGTCTAGGCTTAGGCTTAGGATCAGGATGAAGGGTTATAATTATTGTTGGGTGCCGAGATTGATAAGACAGATTAGGCGAATGCTAGAAATTAACTTTTATTTCTTCTTGTGGCCAAGTCGGGCAAGTAAAAGCAAGATTTGTCAAATTATAGTGACCCAAAACCAGACTGTGCTAGCCTCAAACAAAGAAAAACAACATATTATGTAAATATTTGGTTGACCATTCGGGCCAGTGGAATTTGGGATCAATGAAATTTGGTGGCCTGAAGTTGATTTTGAGTGACCATGGGCCATGCATTGGTTTAGGGTGAGGGGTAGAGTTTGGAGTTGGGGAAGGTGCGATATCCAGTATGTGAAGGGTTCATACAAGATTTTGTGTGAGGCACTTGGGAGTTCTCCTACACCACTTGTTGGGGGTCAAGTTTTTGAGTTGGGGAGGCTGCGATATCCATGGATAGTTTGTGACGGGTTAATGTAAGATTTGGGTGAGGCACTTTGGAGATTTTCTTACACCTCTTTTATTTTTGCAGGGGTGCAGCACTGGCACCTGGGTCTAAACATTCAGCAGACTACCGACCTTGTTTGTCAATCAAAAGGACTAGTGTCAAATAATTCACACCTCGGTATTCACAACTGCTCTATTGTATCCAAGGGCATTGTACAGAGATGTAGGCAAGATAAATCCCACACCCACATTGAGCATTGCTATCTCACTCACATATCTGCATATTTTATTACAAAAATATTTTAGATTTCACTTTGAGGGGTTATATGCCCTCAGGGAGTGTTTCACAAAGATCTTAAGGTGAACTTAAATTATATTATCAAGACAATGTTATATTTTTTATGTACAATTTATGAAGTCTCAAATATGTGCACTTTTGGTCTTGAATATTCTTTGAATTCCAACTTGGCTACAAATTTGGCTCTCCATAATTTTATGTCTAACTTAAACTAAAGTTCAACTGTAAACCTTTGTGAAACACACGCCTGATTATATACAGTTTAATGTATACAAGGTCTCTTCAGGAAAAGTTCTAATAATTGCCATTAGAAATAGAGCAAATACAAAAAATTCAAGTTCTTCTTTCAAGGGATACTATTCAAGCCGCTGTGATTTTATTTTACTGGCCCGGCTCTTCAGTAGAGGGTTTATTGAAAATATTGACACAAGGTGAAAATTCTACCTTTTGCTTTTAATGGCTACTTTTCCTACCTGATTTGAAGTATATACGTTCTTTGAACATTTGTATGTGTTAGTCCCTTTGAGAAAATAAACAGTTTTTACTGGGAATCTGTAGAGATTTCCGAGCAATCTTATGGGCATTTTAGAGGGTCAGTCACACGAACCCCTGTGTATTTTTGCTAACTGATTGACATGCAATGATTGCAGTTCAACCATTGAATACATGTCTCCTTTAATTTTCTGACAAACAGCATTTAAAAAGGATGAGGAAGTGGATGAGGAGGAGGAGGAGGAGGAGGAAGAGGAGGGGAAGAGAGAGAGGAGGAGGATGGGGAGGGGGAGAGAAGAAAAGGAAGATGATGGGAGAGAGGGGGAGGAGGGGAGAGGGAGGAAGAAGAGGGAGGAGGAAGAAAAAAGGAGAGGATGAAGTGAAGGAGGAGGAAGGGAAGGAGGAGTTAGTAGAGGAGAAGGAAGAGAAAGAGGAATGAGAGGAGCAAGGGGGAGAAGGAAGGAAGAAGAGGAGGAAGAAGGGGAGGAGGGGGTGGTGGAGAAGGAAGGAGAAGAAGGAGGATCATCATCATCATCATCATCATCATCATCATCATCATCATCATCATCACCACCACCATCATCATCATCATCATCATCATCATCATCATCATCATCATCATCATCATCATATCATCATCATATCATCATCATCATCATCATCATCATCATCATCATCATCATCATCATCATCATCATCATCATCATCATCATCATCATCATCATCATCATCATCATCATCATCATCATCATCATCATCATCATCATCATCATCATCATCATCATCATCATCATCATCATCATCATCATCATCATCATCATCATCATCATCATCATCATCATTTTAATTTGAGAACAGCTACCTTGAGTGTACTGTTGTCTTGTCGGTTTTTGAGGTCGTACCCCTCCAGTAGGTATCTTCTTGAGATAGTCCCCGCCCCAGCAAACTCTGCCAGGTTGATGTCTACAAACCCACACTTTGTGAACGACTTGCCTCCTTTCACCTCCTGCAAGTACCAGAAAAAAATACAGTGAAATATTTAATCAACAATGACAATGAATTGTCACAATTATAGATTATAACTTCATACTGCTTCTTGAGATCGTCCCTGCCCCAGCAAACTCTGCCAGGTTGATGTCTACAAACCCACACTTTGTGAACGACTTGCCTCCTTTCACCTCCTGCAAGTACCAGAAAAAAAATACAGTGAAATATTTCATTAACAATGACAATGAATTGTCACAATTGAATTGACGATGAAAATATAATCACAATAAAAAAACAAACGAAAGTAGATGGATGAATGCTGTAATCGGCGAAGGCAAAACATTTTCTGTTTGGGCAAGTAAAATGTGAACATTTATCATTTTACTTGATCGAACAGGCTAGTAGATAAGAGTTAATGTGGAGGCTTGCATACAGTATTCTCTAAATATAAGGACATGAATATCCAGTATGAAAGTTTCTTACTTATGAAATATAGCCACAAGGGCATCATTCATGTAATTACTAAATGATCTAATCATATTATTTATATACATTTTAAGATCATATGAAACTGAAAAAAGGATATATAATGAGCAATTATAATCCGGAACCAGCATATCATAGTATTATCTGAAACTAAAAACATACAGTGTAAGTGTATGTACATTTTATGTATACGATGTTGCTAAATTATGAAACATAGGTACCGGTACTTGAAAGTATGTAATTAACAATGATCTTATCATATTATTTAGATACATTTTAAAATCATATGAAACTGAAAAGAGGATATATAATGAGCAATTAGAATCCGGAACCAGCATATCATAGCATTATCTGAAACTCAAAACAAAGTGTACATGTACATTTTATGTATACAATGTTGCTAAATTAGAATCTGGAACTAGCATATATTATCTGAAACTCAAAACTTACAGTGTAACTATTTGTACATGTATACCGATGTTGCTGAATTATAAAATATAGGTACTTGTATTGCATGTAATTAACAATAATCTAATCATCTTATTCATAAATTTCAAAAGCATGCATGAAACTAGACGGGAAAATATAATGAGCGATTAGAATCTGGAACTAGCATTATCTGAAACTCAAAACTTACAGTGTAACTATTTGTACATGTATTTGTATACCGATGTTGCTGAATTATTAAATATAGGTACTTGTATTGCATGTACATGTAATTAACAATAATCTAATCATCTTATTCAAAAATTTCAAAAGCATGTATGAAACTAGAGGGGGAAATATCATTTGTAGTCAGAATCCGGAAACTATCATTCACGCTTTGATAATGAGCGGAGATGACATGCAGAGTGAGAAATTACTTTCACAACCCATAGTCCCATACTTTTAAGTGGACCAAACAGCTTTCACACGTATGCATGCGTAAGTAACATAATTTATTACGTGTCACTAATCTACAGTTTCGAATAGGGGTGTCCAATTTGCCACTAGTATTTCAAAAACGTCTTTCAGCGATATGCTTGATATACCGATGGGAATTGAAGCATCAAGCTTGCAACGTGAAGAAAATTCACAATAATTTTCTCGCTACACTTCCGTCTTCCAATATGGAAGAAAAATTTGATGTATTAATTTCTTATTTTTTAATTAATTAATTAATCTTATTTTATTTTGTATTTATTTATTTATTTATTTTTTTTTTGGGGGGGGGGGGGGGGGGGTTCTTCAGTTATTGAAGATTAATGTAGCTTAGCAAGGGCTAGATATTTTACTCGACCTTGAGCAAAGAAATATAGTTTTGTTTTATAGTTGAAAGAAAGTTAAAATGTTATTGTTATGTAGCCTTGTAATTTGTATGAATAATTTTGTTGACATGTTTTATTGTGTAGTAAGATCTATTCGTCGAATGAATTGCCCATTGTGTAAACAAAACAAATTGCCTTTGTTATTTTACAATTGAACTAATAAAATGAAGTACATGATATAGGAAGACGGAACATAACATTTAAGGACAAAGAATATATACCAGCGACAATTAAAATAATTTCATAATAAAACTTCACGTACACATTAAATCAATAAAACACATAGGACAATATGTTATTTCAGTGGCAGCTGAAGGTGACTTGAAAGTGCTGGTATAAGATGGCATTATGTATATCATTTGATAACCACACACATGATAGTATAAGTATGTACATGTAAATCTAGTTCAATGTCTGTTATGTACATGTATATATGAACAAATTAGCTGAAAGGTTCTATTAAATGTAATGTAATGGATTGGAACCGCTGTTGCTGAGTCTGCTGCTATGTCAGTGGTATGTAACAAGCTTATTGGTGCATACTCAGATGACACTTCATCTTTGTACATTTTATTTACTGTTGGAAAATATGGCATACTCAGGCAGTAGTCAGTCAAAACAGATACATTGTATAAAAAGTGGTCTAAAAACATTGATTATTTCCATATTTCCATTATTAGTGATACCAAGAGGAATTGAGGAAATATAAACAAAATGACTAGAAGTGAATTGTGCACTTATCATTAACAGTAAGCGAAAATGCCAGCGGTTAGCTTCCCTTTAAATGTATGCCCCTGGATATTACACGTATTGCAACTGGTGTTTATGCACACAAATTTGCTTTACAATACATGTCCAAGCCGTCCGCATTATTACCCAGATGTCACCGTGTCCTAGATTTTATTCACCATCTAACCACTTCACGCTATAGCCCGACCTACATTTTTTGGGGGGATAATATACATATGTAGGTCTGGATGGACACTTTGAGACTTTGCATTTTGAGAATACTTCATTGTTGCCCTAGATCAACAAAAAATCATTATAAAAATATTTAAAAGATACTTAGAATACGATTTGAAAATAAATAAGCAAATTAAAGTTTTCTGTATTTCCATTTTTTCTTTTAAAAAGATCAGAGGGGTTACAACAAAAAAATGAAGCAGTTCAAGTAAATATCGTTAATTTAGGAATACTCCATTGTTACTCCAGAACAACAAAAATAAATACAAAATGGAGAAAAAAATACCTGAATTATGAAAATAATTCTTCAAAAGAGAGCATACAGTAGGAGTAGAAAAATTAAGCAATTAAAGTTATTCAAGTAATACCCTCCATTTTCTTCAGAGAAGTTTGACTGTACAAGGTCAATAACCTACATTACATATTATTTAAATGTTACGTCTACAATTCAATTACAAGATAAACATCTCTCCATAATTTTTTTTTTTTTGGGGGGGGGGGGGGGGGGTGGTCACGTCTAACTAGGGGCAAGTCTTGATAGAAGTGCATCGTCCTTTTCAGAGAGAAAGGATTTAGAGAAAGCTTGGAAAAAGGAGTAGAAATCGAGCGATAAAAAGGGTTTCATGGGAACGTCCCCCATTCAAAAGTCTTCGTGGCTCGATGGGTTGAGCACTGGTCTAGCAATCAGGAGGTCTCGGGTTCGATTCTCGATGAAACCTATTTTTCTTTGCTCATTTTCAATCATTTATAATATTTCTAGTCAGTTTCCACTATGTTTGAAAAGGAAAATGGATAGAATTAGTTGAGAAAATAGGAGAAAGAATATAAAGAAAGGAAAACGGATAATGAGAGAAAGGGAGAAGCAAATAAAGAGATGGAAAAATAAGAGATGAAAGAAGAAAAAAGAAAGATGAGGCGAGAAAGAGCTTGAAAGAATACAAATATATAGGGAAATAAGAGGGAATGATTCGGAAAGGAAAGGGGGAGAATAAAAAGATATGAAAGATGAAAAGGAGAACAAACAGAAAAGGGACAAGAGCAAGAAAGGTGAAGAAATGAAAATGAAGAAAAGGAACGAGAATATAATAATGGAGTGAAAAGAAAAGAGAAGGAATATATGGGAGGGGGAAGTATATTGCCCCGATTAATTGTGTGACCTGGGAATGACCTTGCTTTACAGTGTTTTGAATGTTACCTGAGGCACTTTCAATTGGTATTACTCATCGTACCTACATACGAGTGACTTGATTTTCGAGATAATCCAATAAATGAGCTGGTGATCTTCATTAGCCTGGTTTGAGCTGATATCATGATTATCTCTGATCATATCACAATGGGTGCGTAGGTTTTGCATCCTGCTTCATATGTGACCGGGCTCAGGCAAATCAGGCTTTTCTCTGCAAATTTTTGTTGTTGTGATTTTTATACTAATTGAAAGAACGCAATATTAGCTTTATTTTGATACACAAATTATGACAAATTACAATATTTTGTATAAGTATGGTCACTTCAATTTTTGCTGACATATATGAAAATGGAACAATATTTTTCACTTTGAAAGCCAATTTCTGCAAAACATGAGTTGCCCACAAGAGCCTGTTTTTGCCAGATCCAGTCACACGTTTCCCCCCTTTTCACATCTACTATTAGGGATCTAAATATAAGACAACTTATTCCACGATGTAGCATACAACTTAAAAAAGGGATTATATCACATGGGCACAAAATAAGTATTTGGCAAATTTGTCATAGGTTCTATTACACATTTAAATAAAAGACTGTTTTCTGGATAATTTGACACAGTTTAATCAATATTATTCAATAGATTTTGGTATCTACTGTATACAACATACATTCTCCACAGACACCAGCCCAGCATATTTACGGGACCCGTCCTAAGTGGGTTGACATGTCAATGTGAAAGGGGTATTACATTAGATGGTGCACGAACTCTTGAGTCACAATGTTCTATGTGTATATACATTCAGATAAGAACCAGGATATGTCCACAAACAGTAGGTTGAGCTAATAACGTGACGTGACGTGTCATTGCAACACAATTTAGTTTAGGGCAATTTATCCCAAAAATAAAAAGAGCCCCTCAATATGTATACAAAATAACAAAATCAATGCAAAACATTTATTATCAGAGTGCTGTTTCAACAAAGGCAAGCTTGAAAAGTAGTCCCCCAAATTAACATTTTGAATTTGTCCCTGTCTCAAGGTGTACAAGGTGTGCTGTGTGATTTTGTTTTTCTTCATCATTTTTCCCCCAGGCATGCAGGATGGATTATATTTCGGAAGTGATTTAGAAATTTA